>JAOSYY010000003.1:7736363-7752140 GCA_025727935.1 Hebomoia glaucippe
AATGTGAAATTAGAAAAGCACCGAAAATTAATATACTGAAATTAAGATGTGCATTACGGAAGACACAGTTATTTATCTTGTTCCTATTTTCATGCTTTACTAGCAAATAAATAAACAGGCATTAATAATAAGTATTTTACGTTATCCGGGTATTCGAACCCGAACTGGAATCGCTAAACATAATATACTGAGAGATCGACGCGGTCGAAAAGTTTTACACCTCCCATCAAGTGAGCATGAGGCTCTTATACCACTTACGAAATTCATGTCTACAAAAAATTATGCTTACATTTTGAAACTAAAGCGCATATGCCTGCACTTCCCGACCTTTACATATATTTTTGAACGGTGTTTCATATAATTTCGATATTTTTATCATCCGTTTAATACTTGCAAATATTATACCTAGACGCACGAATGACATGTTTATAAAACATATTTCTAACGCTACGCGGATGCTATTATAACAAACTCGTTTCACGATAATTCACGAACTTTATTTTAAGAAATTCGATATTGCTGAAATGAAATCAGACTTGTTTTATGACCATTCTTAAGGGCAAAGAATAGAAGAGGTACGACTGTAGTGCTTACCTTACATCTTGTAAATATACCTAAAGACATTCTAGAAATGACGCCAAAATTTTATCTGGCAAATATTATCATCGTTCGACAAACTTACACGTGTTTTAGTTTTATAATAATTGTAACATCATATTTAACATTATTTCATCTTGGATGGCAGTTGCAGTTTTATGAGAAAACCCTTTAGATGCCAAACTTATAAATCGCGGCCAAGGATGCATAAGAAATTATTATACAATTCCAATTGAATTCTACACTGTAATTGATAAATTGTACTTACACGTTGTGAAAATAATTTGGGAACTATGTCCTTGGCAAATTTCCCATTATTGCCGCTGCATTCTTTGTTTAATGACTCTCGTTAATTTGGAATTTGACGTTGTTTTTGGTGCAGTGCTAACTACAACTTACACTGAGCCGCGATCCGAGGAATCGTAGGTTCGACACAATTAGAATTAAATAGAATAATATTCTCTAAAAATAAGTTATTCGTATGTGTTACGATTAAAAAAATAGTTTTTTTAATTACCTACACATCTATATGTCGGTGAATATATGCAGGCGTTTGAGGATGAGAGTCGTCGTATAAGGGCGGACACTGCCTCATTATTGCACCGCGCGCGCTCCGTAGTACCTCGGGCAAAAACCCTCGCTCCTTTGGACACTATCTATTCGTAAGTATTATTTACATCTTCTTCTATTATTTATTAAAACCTTAAAAAGAATTATAGTTAATGAGATTTTATAAGATGACTATTTGATGGCTTTCCATACTTATCTAACATATTAAAGTAATGGATGGCTAAGTTTATAATTTATTGATACCATTTTTCTTGTTAAACTTTTATTAATTATGAAAAAGCTATTGCTACATGTGTTAAAAATACGCCATGGACACCTACGTGTTGACAGGTCAAGTTTTTCTTGGCATATACTGATGTAACAGGTCAAAAATAGCTCATTGATGCATTATCACACGATTCAACATTGACATTGATCACTCATCGGCAAACTTTTGGCAATGCATCAGTGCTTTGTAAACAATGAATAGATTTTAAAAGAACTCCATTTCAATAAGGCTATATAAGTAGACGTTTCCAGAGTGGGTGTAGATTTCACAGCCAAATCTAACAACGTGACGCGTTCGTACAACTCATACGCTCCGATGTAAATATAGCTCGGTTAAATGCCAGCCAATGTTTACCGGCTACAGTTCTTACATATTTTATGGTTTATTTTCATTGGATACATCCGTTGTGTTTAAAGAAGTTAACAAGACGAACGGATGTTGAAAGATTCGTCGTGACGTTCGCATTTGCGATTTCTATCTTCGACCTTGCGTGGAGTAACAAGGTCTTTTGGAATCGTATTAATAGGGATGCATCACACCTATATCATAAAAAATACAATAAATGTTGACTTGTCATACCTATATTAGTATTTTTTTATATAAAGTGCTTATTTATTGTGTGCGTCAGGAAAAGATCATAGGGAGATTAAACTTTTTTAACTGACTATATTATTTCATTTCGTTAAAGAAGTTATAAAATCAACGACTGTCCAGCAAAATATTAATAAAATTACAGATACTCTTACGGAGAACCAGTACCATACAGGTTTAGCAATGACGCCTATGTCGCTAAATTGCTCTTGCCTCTCAGGAGCGTCGCTGATAACATCCACAACATATCCTTTTACAACGAGCCCGCTAAGAAGTTTGCAGGTATTTGATAAGGCACTAATAACAGGTATCCGTAATCTCCTTCTACGTAACTAAATATCTTTGATTGGTTAACTTGTGTCGGTAGTGTTCCCTCCTGATTGAATCTATTCTTAAACTTGGCCTAATTCAGGACTCACTAACAGCTAGTCCCAGTGTGTCCCTGTGGTAACAGAGGTGTGCTCGCCAGGACGCGGCAACCTCGCGTGCGTGCACTACTCCGGCAATAAGGCCTTCTCCAACCGCAGACCTCTCTACAAGGAATTGAGCATCAGGGATGACGTCAATCTTCTATCCTTTTACGCGAAGAACAGGCTCGCGGCAGCCGGTTTGGCCGTTGAGAATGCCACAGGTATCTCGCCAAAATCGCACTACTAGCGCTCGCTTTTCCTCTGCATAATCAATTAAAGAAATTTAAATATAAACGCCAGAGCAATCTCGTAGCTTCTAAATATTTCGACCCATTATTCTACTGTTAAAATAGCAGATTATGCGCATTTCTTTCATACTTATCCATACATTGTAAATACATAGCTAGATTACAATACTTGTAGAAATTGTCGACCTATGTTTCGAAAGTCATTTGGTTGAATGCCTTTAACAACTCATGGTTTAACTACTTTTATAGTTATATTTGAAGTGGACATATAAGACCAGTGTAAAATAATTTTAGTGGGTAGCTTTCCCTTCCTTTGTTGCGAGGTTACCTCTTAGGCGTAAACATTTGTAAAAATCTCTATCATCGGAGCTCCGACGGCGTCGGTGTCTAATTCAAAGCTTTAAAATTGAAGATAAATCTTGTGTATAACACTGAGTGTGGTGTCTCTTACAGCGAAAGACGCGCCGGAACAAACTTCAGCGGCGCAGTGCGCGTAGATCGGACGGCTCTTCCGCCTGCCTTGGCGAGGCGCGCCGCGGGCGCAAGTTGTACTGTCCCTTGCCCCCGCGTCGCGCCCTTTTCGCTCTCTTTGATCTCGGTATAACACCTTCCGATTAACCGAATAACATATATTTTTATAAACTCTATTCAAATCAATCTTATTTTGTTAACATTTTTTAAAACAAACTTTAAATCTGTACATTTATCTAGACATAATATTCGTAATATGACGATTCACCACATTGGTGATCGAAATTTTTCGATTCCAAATAACAGAACTGATTGTGTCATAATAAATTTTTATTAAACCCTAAGTTGTTTCAATTAGTTTTCACTTTGCATGGTAGAACACCTGTTCCACGCTTGTGTTATCCAAGCTTTCTAATGCTTAGCTTCCTCGACTAACTATGTTCATATTTGTATATTTATCATTTTAAGGTTTTTTTTATTAATTAATAACGTTTAAAGTTGTACAAGTGTAAATATTCGATTTTACTGAGTTATGTACTTAGTTAATTTTGATGATCCCTTTAATAGTAAATGCAAATATATTGAACCCATTTCATGCACATTATGACAAAATTATGCGCCCAGCCACGCTTGCAACCGCTTGAAAGCACTAAGCAGGCAGAAAATAAGGACACCTTAAGATTGTGCGTATAAGCTTTTTCATGAGCTTTCTGGCTGGGGTCCATGCTACGCAAATCATATTTAAGGCGTGAAGGCTATATTCCAACACGACGCTTTATTTACTGACAATGGTCATTGACGTAAAATGCCAAGCCTTTAGACGGCTCACTAAAATAACGCTTATATTGCGTCAATGGCCATTGTTATATCCTTGCCGCCATGCAGTGAAACTCCTCCCGTGGAGGCCGAGCCGCAAGTTCCAGGCGCCCCAAATAATGGAAGATCCAGCACTTGAGCTGAAAGCAGCAAAAGCTGAACGCGCTGAGAGATTCCGCGCTACTACAGCAGAGCCTGTTCTATCTTCAGCGGTTGATTTAGCCGAAATTAAAAGGAAAAGGCAAGAGGAGGCTCGTGCAGCAGAAGAGAAGTAAGTAATGCAAAATTCTAAGTGCAAACTGCCCGTCGAATTTTAAAGTGGGTATCGTGTAGAGATGTATATGTATCATGTAGAGATGTATGTAATGTATCATGTAGAGAACGTGGAAAGCCTAGTTTTCATATAGATTTATTCCTTATTACAGGGCTCTTAAGGAGGAAGCTAAGCGCGAGGCCGAGAAAAAGGCTCAGGTATAGTTGAAGAACTGAAACGATGCATATAAAATTACACCTACTTAAAAAACCTTTTTAACAAACTATTTTAAAACTTATTACTGCTATTTTGTGTGTATTCTATACATCAATGTTACCTAAGGAACTTATGTACATCTGATGTTATCTAATATTATTACTGATAATTTTCTGTTTTCTGTTGTGTTGTCTTGTGACTTCTTTAAATGAACTTGTTTAACTTTTCTAATTTAAGCAGGCCGAACGTGAGGCTGCAGAGAAAAAGAGAATAGAAGAAGAAGCACGTAAGGCCGAAGAAGCTAAACGTAAGGCAGAGGAAGAGGCAAGGCAGGCAGAAGAGGACGCCAGAAAGGCAGAAGAAGCAAAAAAAGCTGAAGAAGCCAGGCTGGCAGAAGAGGCACGCAAAGCGGAAGAAATTCGCTTAGCTGAAGAGGCAAGGCTAGCAGAAGAAGCACGCCTAGCTGAAGAGGCCAGGTTAGCCGAAGAAGCTAAGTTAGCGGAAGAAGCAAGGTTAGCAGAAGAAGCCAGGCTGGCTGAAGAAGCGAGATTGGCCGAGGAAGCCCGGTTAGCTGAAGAGGAAAAACAAGCTGAACAGAGAAGACAAGAGGAATTAGCTAAGCTGGCTGAATTAGAGCGCCAGGCCCAAGAAGAGCGCGAGGCTGAGCTAGCACGTCAGGTAACGTTAAAATCATTTATTTATTCATATAAAAATAATATTTCTTTCTAATTTATCTATATTACTTCTTTTTACAGGCTGCTGAATTAGCTGAAATTGCAAGACAAGAGTCTGAGTTAGCAGCTGCGCGGTTAGAAGAATTATCGCGAAGTGGTTCTGCTGCAGATGTCGTAGAAGAGTCTAGGTAATATACATAGTGATTTGGATTATATGCCGACACCTTGGCTCCTCCAGCAAATAATTGCGAGTTAATCTGTTATTTTGAAATAATTGATTTGTTTTCTATTTAATTTGTTTTTTGTTTTACAGCGATGCCCCTGCAGAAGAGAGCCAACCAATAGTTGAAGAGCCTCTTAGCCCCGAAATCGCCGCTGACGCACCAGCTGTTACAGAAAATGAAGCAGATGTCGCTGAAGTTAGTGAAGACGAAAAAGCTGAACCTGATGTCACAGATGAAGAATAGTTTTATAATTATAGATTATATCTCTGTTTCATGTAACATGACTAGAAACTATGTTGTGCATTTTCTTCTTAATCAAATTAAGTCTACATATACTATGTATTATTTGTGAAAACATATCACATTAATGATACAATAGTGTAATGGTGGTATTTTTGTTTGTGTATTCTATCACTTTCATACGCGTAATAAAATTATGCGATACCTCGAGAGTGGATTATATTAATTTTCTTTTGCTACCACTATAACATGTTTTTATAACAAAATAAATTAGATTAAGGATGTTATATTTTGTTATTTTTAACAATAAAAGACATGGTAATAAGGTTGTTAATTTCTAATTAAAACCCCATTTAGATTTTACACTCCTAAACATTAGCTTTTATGTACAGAATTCGAACTTAAGGAATTATTTTGTTAACCTGACTATGTGAACAATCTCTAATTAATTACACTACCTACACAAATTTCAAAATTATTATGGAGAGCGAAAATTACATTATATACAATAAGCTTCTGTCTGGGGCTTCACTCAAATTCATTTTGATTCTTATACCTTAAGTTACAATATTGGACTTTTAGTAACTATCTCTAGGTTTTTTGCATATAAATTATAGCCTATAACCTTCCTCGATAAATGTACCATCGAACACTGATAGAATTTTTCAAATCAGTCCAGCAGTTCCTAAGATTAGTGCATTCGAACAATTAAACTTTTCAGCTTTACTATTTCATTTATGATGCCTTTCCAACATTTTCTAATTAAATGGAAGTAACATTAATTGAATTTGTAAATACATATTAAAATAACAGTATGCAGATTTATTATCCATGTAGAATTTTAGGTTTTGGATTGAAATTATCTTTTGAAGCTTTTGAGGATCATGATCTTACACTCAAATATTTTGGATATATATTTCATTTCTACTATTATTCTTCAACTCTTACAGGTTTGATAAAATTACAATGTCTTGTTACTTATAGTATTAATTTAATATATCTGTTGTTAAAAGAATATAATAAAATAAAAACAAATTTATTCATAAATAAATTAGCTGATGAAAAATACTTATATTAAGTCCATTTTAACCATCTCATTTGTGGTAGATGCTACTTCTTCTTTTGTAACCTGTTTTTCAATTTTCTTTTCTGGTCCTTTAATTTCAGGCTTTTTTGGAACCTGATTTGTTTTTGGGCTACTCTTTATGTCTAAGAATTGTTTATCAATGTCTGCTACCTTCTGTTTCATCTGAAAATATATACAAATAATTAGAACATTGTTGTGCATTAACTCTGCTTTCTTTACCTTTCGAATAAATTAATATTGATTGATTGATTATCAGTCTGTCGTAGCCCGCTGGTGGACATAGGCCTCTCCCAAGGATATTAGAAAAACTAATAGTTATTATAAAAAAATTGGATAAACAATTAAGAGAGTTATAGAAGATGGATCAAAAAATTTATTTGTAAAGGATACCTGATAATATTAACAATATATTTTACCTTTAATAATTAAGGTTATATTTCTGTAAAGACAAAATTGAATAAAATGTAGCTAGCCCAGATGAATAGCTTCTTCATACAATAAAATGAATGTGTAATAGGCAACTAACCTAATATGATATACATACATTTTTTAATCCTAAATTCACTGCTTTAGCCTTAGTTTTCTTCAAACTTTTTGCACCAGCCACTTTGAATACATTTCCTTTAACACCCTTCTTTTTGTCTTTTGCCATTTTTAAATTCTAGTACATAAAGAGAGCTTTACGTAGATGTTAGGTCTTGTAATTTTCTATGTATAAGATATAGAGTTAGAAAATACTATTTCAAAAAAGCACGTAACAAATTAACACTTCACAACTTTATATTGTTGAAATGAAAACCTTTTTATTTACTTAACAGTTATTTCAATTATAATGATATATCTTCAACTCTTAACACGTGCAGACAGTGATAGCTTATTATTTACTATTTTTTTATTTATAACTTTAAAAAGTCAACTTCAAATGCTAGAATGTCAAGTGATACTTTACAGCGTAGAGCAATTACATGCTGAAAAAATGAAATAAAGAATTAAGTTATCGTGATTTATCAATCTTACTCATCAATGTAATATTGTACAAAATTTTCAATAAATAGTAATCATTCATCAGTTTAAAATACAACAATTCTACTCATAGATTTGTTTTAAAAAATAATTTCAGAGATTTTTAGACTCAGAGCGTAGTAATCTGTGACTCAGTGGTTCTGTTGCTATTTAGATTCTAGTATCTATTACCTATTGCACTGTGCAATTTGCAAATTGCAATTTTGCTATTTTAAACTAAATAATATTATTAAAATTAACTTATATTATCGTAATTGCAAAGGTTAACACTTTAAGAAAATTAATTATTTTAGCATAATAAATCTAATTAAAGTTCGTTCTTAAACAATAAGCAGTAATATATAGGAAAAACACTGTATTTATTTACACCCAATTTACTCTACAATTTCGTCAAAATTAACTACTATTCTAAATACGAGAATATTTCCCCAATGGCTAAGGTAAGAAAAGTTACAAAACCGGCTTTAATAATTCAATCGTTTCTTATTTTATCTCATTTGAATACTGGTACTCCTTGATATTAAAAGTTAACTTGCGGAGTTGCTCCTTGTTAGACGACATCCTTTTAGAATTATTCGCAGTTTTATTGTTAGTCCATTCAACAACGTTTTTAAAATGGGAGATAAAATAGATGAGAAGGTATAAATTTTGCTTAAAATAATTTTAGAGATATTGTTTGATTAATCATTATTATTCCACATTTTTCAGCCAGTTCTTTATTCTTATTGGAGAAGCTCATGTTCATGGCGCGTCCGAATTGCACTGAATTTAAAGGAAATACCATATGACATAAAAGCTGTGAGTTTAATAAAGGGTGGTGGAGAACAACATTGTAATGAATATAGGGAGGTTAATCCAATGGAGCAGGTCCCTTCACTTGTTATAGGTAATTTCAATTAATTCTGAATTTCACCACAAGTCATCTAGACTAAATCTGAAGTTCCATCCTCACCATCTCATTGCCTAGCATCCCACAACTGTGCATTTTCTGAGGTATTTTCTACCTCGCACAACCACTCTGTGGATCGGCCTTAGCTGCAGGTTTTTTGAAACGCTATCATATGGTGGCTTCCAAGAAACAAGCCTTTTCCTTTTTGAAAGGCCTGTAACATGTCTCCAAGACCCCTGATTTGCTGACACATATGGGGGACAGTAATGTCTCGCCGTATGCTAGTTTCCCTTTCTATAATATATAAAATAAAAGAACTTCAAGAAGTCTTCTTACCTGTTTCATTGTAGTCCCTATAAACATTTTTTTAAGATTGATTTAATAGTCAATAGTAAGCAATCAATTTCTGTAATTTTGTTTTGAGTATTAAAATATTCAATAGATTGAAGCTGAATTGTGAAGTCTCAAAAAGATTATTTGAAGATAATGGTTCATTTATTTTTAGATGGACATACTCTAATAGAATCTCTTAGTATAATGCACTATTTAGAGGAGACTAGACCACAAAGACAGTTGATGCCGCAAGACTGCTACAAACGGGCTAAAGTTAGAGAAATTTGTGAGGTAAGTGAAAACTAGTATCAAGAATTATAATTGTTTATTTAAGGAAAAATATTATCATTTTATTCCATGTATATGCTCTTTTAAATTTTACATAATCTTTATGTAAATTATAAATAAAACTAAAAATAGATTAAAAATAGAGTTATGGATATATATTTTATATTTCAGGTAATATCATCAGGCATTCAACCACTACAAAACTTGATAGTTCTAATTCATGTAGGTGAAGAGAAGAAGAAAGAATGGGCCCAACACTGGATCACAAGGGGTTTCAGAGCTGTTGAAAAGATACTTTCCTCTGTAGCGGGCAAGTACTGTGTTGGAGATGATATCACTTTGGCTGACTGTTGCCTTATACCACAGGTGTTCAATGCTAGAAGGTTAGTTTATTTAGAAACAAATCTTTATTAATGTTCGAAGAAGTGATGAAAAGCTTGCAATGAGATGCCTATGATAGTGAATGTCAAAGAGGAGTGCCATAATAATTATGATGTCTATTATAGACGAGGTAAAAAAGGACATATTTACTTAATTTTTAACTAAGTTTTCAACATTCTAAATTAAAGTATTTTAATTAATTTGTGATCTCTGGACTATACTAGTGTTATAGTCATAAATGAAACTGTAACTTTTTTTTAATACATCAATTTTTCAGATTTCATGTGGACTTGCGTCCGTTTCCAATAATTTTGCGCATCGATCGTGAACTGGAGAATCACCCTGCCTTCCGTGCCGCTCATCCTTCTGCGCAGCCTGACTGCCCCCCAGAGGCTGCCAAATAATAAATAGTGCCAATATTAGAATTATCGCTTGAGACATCCAAAGTAGCCATGCTAAGTTTCGTATGACATTGCAGGACAGCGAAATTAAGTGCAATCAGTAAAATAAGATTAAAAATTGACAAATTAAAAAAAAATAGGATTGATATTGTCCTTTAACCATAGTCTCTTAAGATTAGTTGGTTTATTTGCACTTGTTTCAATGACTATGCCCTTCTATACTGTACTTAGCATGGCTACAATTCTCAAAAACCCTTGTTTTTTATTTATAAATTGAAGCAATACAAAAATATGTCCAACAAACAAGTTTTAGGTCACTTTCATAGGTCCTATAATTTTACAAATACACCCTTCTTTCTACAGCTTGGCTAATAAGCATGTACTTAAATTATTCACATAGGTACCTATTGCATTGTTGATATATATTATTTAGTTAGTGATTTATAGAATATTTACTTGCTATATGCACATTGTGTTATGAGATATGAGAGCGCTCTATAAATTATACATTCTACATTCAAGTTCATTAAATACAACTCATGTCCTAACACGAAAACAAAGTTGTGATAAAATCTACTTCGCATCTTTAAATAACATTTCTTTTAGCAGTAGATAAATATAATCTGTAATGTTTGTAGTTTTTACTTACAGTCCGCGACATTCCACTTTGTTATTTTAATATCTAAGTATAAATATAATTCTAGTTTAGTATATTTGTAATGTAAAGTCAATTTTTCAATTGTCAACAGATTAGATTTAAAGTTGAAAAAAACGATATATTTCATCAAATAATGTTACAATTGAAAAATTGCCCTCTAGTAATATAATATTATAAAAATATTTCGAATTTATTTTTCAATCAAGTGATAAGAAACTAGTCGTAATTACACATTTCTACTTTTGTAAAATAAGTTGATAACAAACCAATTTTAGTAACATAAAATAACTTTCCAACTTTAATGAAGAAATTTTTTAAATAAAATCTATTAATGTTACTACAAATAAAATAACACTAGAGCAAGTTTATAGAGTACTTCATATTGCTCCTTGGATATTTTTAAATATGTCATTAAAATGTTGTATTACCACTGTTTGAGAATATTTGTATGTTTTAAAACACTTAATATATGATAATATAGTAATTTTTTGGTAACGGTTTAAATATAATTTTTTAAGGATAAATCTATCATTATACAATAAAGGACATAATATTTTCTTTCAATCACTCTAAAAATCACTGACTTATTGACTATTATCACATACTTGAATGAAAGGTGATGTTATTCCAATTATTTTAATAATAAAATAAATCGTAAGGTTCATTAATAATAGAATATAGGTTTAATCTTGATTCATGTTATTTCTCTAATTGGAGTAAGTTTGTATTGACAACTTTATAAGTTTTATTCCATTTATAATTTTACAAATTTTGAGTTTCTAAGTTTGTTTTCATTAAATAGTACTTATTGGTAGTTGTTTGTTTCTTATTTTAGTAACTTCTAATAGATAGTTGTTATATGAGCTACCGACCCTTAATCAATGATAATCTAAATTATTTATCGGCTTTTGCGTTCTTTTTACAAAAGCCTTTGGTAATATAGTTTGGGGATGTGGGTGTCCGACAGAAAAAAGCTTTAGGTGATCCCTTTTTATAATAGCCGTGACCAATCAAGTTATATTGACAATTTCCTAAGCCCAGAAGTATACAAAGGCCTTAAATCTAGACTAAAATCCTTTTTCAAAATCTTAAATTAAATTATATTAATTCTAATGTAATAAGATAGATTATGAATTTAACTTTAGTCCATACAGGTCCATTTGACAAGCCTTATCCTATGGTTCTTTTTGGTAGATTCTATGAAACTACCAAAAATGTCGACCAATTTCTTTTAAAATTAAAGATATTCTCAAAATATACTGTACGAACGCAAATGGTATGTATAATTAAGATTTGGCTGAATTAATTTTGAATCATAAATCCAATGTTTAAAAATATTGAGATAATGGTTTTCGATATTCAATTTTACAAAAAGTTTACTAAAATAATCGGCAACTCTGTTCTGTTCACTCATGGTGTCCATAATATATTAAAATCTGCTAGCGCACATATCTTTCTTATAATTTTAAAAGCTCGAAATTTATCCTTCAATTTTACTATAAAAGTTCGATTCATCAAAAAGTGGTCACTCTGCATGTGGCATTAATGACAGCTGTCAAATAATTTTGTATTGAACGCTCACAGTTGACGGTAGCGTTCGTAACATAGCACTTCTCGTTCCGCGTATAACTCGGTAGAGCGTTCGTTTATGTTAGACTTGTGTTAGACTCGTTTGGATTGAAGCGGTATGTGATTTTTACCGAGCTTTTAGGCGTATCTTTTAATAGTAAGATTACAAAGGTACATTTAATATGGATACAGTGTTATTTTAAGTGATTAAGTAACGATGCAAGTTATAACTGTCACTTAGGTGCAGTGTTGTGAAAGTTGTACCCCGTTGTGTTGGTGCTGATAAAATGACCGAGAAGAGTAAATCCGAAAAGATGACTAATTCATCAAAACCTGTTCCTATGAAGCTTTTTGCAGCCTGGGAGGTGGATAGGACACCGTCCAATTGTATCCCAAGGTACGAAACAAAACATTAAACATCAAATTATGTTTTATTTGGCGGTGACTTTACGGATTCTATTTATTTATAACATTATCGATGATAATAATTAAAGATGTTTTTAGTGAATTTTAAGTTAGTTGAAAGATGATTAGTATTATTTGTAAAATGTCCTTAATCTCGCATACACGATCAATGAGACTTCTACCGGCGAAGGCGCGTCGTTGTCTTGTTTACAGATTTAATTTATAATATACATTTTATCCTCAAATAGGATCAAATGTTGTTTATAATTTATAGTATTCTGTAAATAAGTATTTGAATATATGTGTTTACATTTACTTAACAATAGCACTTATCTTAATTGCATTGTTTATTTGTCAAAAGCTGAAATCCCAGACTACAGTAATGATCTTTTTTTATTGCTTATTATCATTTGGATTATATTCTGATAGTCTCACATTTTAATGACTCCTAATATTATATATAAATAACTTGTTTTATACTAAGCATTAATTCTATTGTTCTAACAATAGTTTCTATCATTGCTTTTAAAAATTAATAATCTTATAGTAATTTCCGATTTCATGAATAAATAGTATTTTGTTAAAATATGTCTAAAAATTAACATATAACAATAATTCAATTTTAACAATAAATAATTGTTGCTTGATAAGTTACAAGTTCTACTATTAATATTAATTTTATAACATGTACGAAATTACCAGTTTGATTATATTAGCTAAGATGTTTATCAAGTATTAACAAAAGCATAACTAATCTTTGTATGCTGTTAATCATCAGCGCAGTTATCTTTCCCCATCATATAACTGGGGCAACCCAGTTTACTTATCAAGATATACTACATTGGTGATCATTTTATTTGTCACCTGGATAAATAATATGATTAAGTTCTAATTGTATAATTGTTGTTATATTAACCACAAATTACTTAAAAATTTATGACATTACCATTAGTGGTATGTAGTTCCACTAGTATAGTAATTTTATAAGCTTAGTATAAAGTTTTATATAAGATATATTCCATCATGTTGCCAAAGGCTTGACTATCCATTTACCAAAATTTATCAAAACTAGTTAGGCTATTTAAGAGGGATTGCATAATAAATTTATATGACATTATTGGATCAGAGAATTCTTCATCTCATTGGTCAGATAGATATTTTTAAAAAGCAGTAGTGATTTATATTCTGAACAACAATAATGAGTTCAGCAGACATTTTTATAATTGTTTGAACAGTTGATGTGATGTTTATTATAGTCTCTTTCTGAAACTGTTCGATTTTTAAGAAGATTCTTAATCTTAAGGTGAAAAAAATTAATCTGGATTTTTAAACAATTTTTATTTTTAGTAACATCCTCTTGTTTTTCAGAATTATTTCTAGTTTGAAACTGTTGCTATACTTTTAGGCATTTTTATAGTAAGGATAACTTTACAAACATTTAAAACTTTATTTACTTTAAGAGCATTTATATCAAAAAACTTTCACTTGTCTAAGAAAGTAAAAAGAGGCTCTCATCCAAAAATGTTTCAAGTTGCTTTAATATTTTTTTTTTAATTTAAAACTAAAGTGGTTTATATGATTTTCGTGAGTTTATTATCTTATTATTTAAGTTATATGTGGACATTCGTTATAACAACAGTGTATATGCATTTTATATTCCAAAAGGTACAAACCTTATATCATAGTTGGCCTTAGTCAAGGCATTGCGTGGACTCAGTACACAGAGAAAATAGTCCACTATAAAGTCTTAAATAAAGTAAATTTACAATTCATCAACCCGTATTAGAATCGTAGAACAAGTCAATAAGGCTAATGACGAGAATAAAAGAAAAGCGTTATAAAACATTATCGCAGTCTTATTTACGGAAGTTCGCTGCTGATATGTATTATGCCTATTTATTCGAGCGAAATGTCTGACTCATATGAAAACACTGGTTATGCAAATGCTATGCTTGCTTTGTCTAAAGTTAGTACGCTTGTGACGTCATTGGCATCTTAATTACGCATGCTTAATCCTTTGTAAATAGTAATTGGATTAAGTGTTTTTTTTAAATATTATAATTAAGGTTGTCTATGTGTCGGTTGCAATAGATACTAAATTCTATAAAATACTTAGATGTTTTTTTGAATTGGCTTTTATTACATCCCCTAGTATAACTCCAATATTTTATTATTGTATTCGAAATTAAACCATGACAATTTTGTCCCAATAAAAACCATGATTTGCTATCTTGTTTCTGATGCCATGATAACGCCCGGTACGAACGCGTCGTTTTTACCTTTTTTAACTGTCAAGATAACATTATTTCCAAATAAATGTGTGGCTCATCGGTACCTCAGGCACAAAACGTCACTAACAACGCGAACCCATCGCCCATTTTTATTTCAGATATACGGTAACTTCTACGCTAAACCTGAAAGACTTTTTCTCTTCACGACCCTTCCATCCAAGAGCGGAATTTCCATTTATCAAATGAAACTCATAATCATCTGTCAATTTACTCGTGTATCATAGAATATTTATTCTTGTTATATTAATTGTATCAGTTTTTAAACAGTGGGCGTATTACGCATGTGTCTGTTTTTAAATGAAGCCTTATGACATTATAATGATTAGGGTTACCTTTCATGATAATCTAATTAAGAAATGAGCAGTCTTGAGAAAATTTAAATTAGTTCACTTAAAGTTTGCACTGTCTGCCTATTTTATCGCGCTTGCCTTAAACTTACATAATTAAGCTCTTAAGGAAAATTATCTGAATAACCATGAGTTTGAATTCTAAAATTACTTATCTTTATGTTTACTATATATTAACCCTTGAGATGAATTTACAGATTACGTTGAATTAAACAGTTTTTAGATTTGCAAATGAATTTTATTGTATTAAAATTTTATTCAAATGAAAGAATATCAATTTATTGCAATGCAATGGAGCATTTAATTAGTTTTGTTTCCCTTTCCAGGCTTATAACGTTAATAAGATAATTCATAAGAACTAACGAGTATTCACAATCTTTAAAACAGTGGTAAAAATCTTATTTTTTTGCAATCTCAAACATCTACCAAAGATGTACAAATGTTATGATTAGATATTATTGACATGATTTCATATTTAAGTTCATACCTATTTGAACTGTAAGAATAATGTTATCGAAGTGCATTAC
>JAOSYY010000003.1:7752240-7765289 GCA_025727935.1 Hebomoia glaucippe
GCTACAGTCGATCGAGTTGTTTTCATTTTCTGGCTTTTTTTGGCAGTTTAATACTGCGTACATTCCTAGTCTAAAGGTTTATCAACACAGATTTTAGAGAGGATAAAAAATTTAAAACGAATTGCTCATTCTATTTTATTTGTCTGGGCTTTCGATTGTACAAAAGCGTGGGCACTGACACACAAGATAGGTGACAGCTGTTTGTTTCGAAATATCTCAAATATGTTACTACCGCTAAAACTATATTTCTCGCAAACATCGAGTCACTTAATGTTTTGCAAAAGCACATCTACGTTTTCTGTATCTTTGGGATGGAGCTAAAATGGCGGTTGAGATTTCCGTGCGTATGTAGTCCGGTAGGATCCTGGGTTCTTGAAGGTAGGTGTGAATAGTACGTCATAGACTATGGCATACCTTCATAGACCACATCAATGCTTCCCAGCTGGTAGACTCGCGGTTAAACAGTTGTCTAAAGTTATATAAAAGACATTGATTGTTGAAATTGTCCGTTTTTAAATGTTTTTTTTTCAGTTATTTAAATTTTACTTTTTTATAACACGAAGTAGAAGCATGTTTTGTATAACACGTCATATTCTTATCGAGTGCCATTGTTAGCTTATCAGCTTGTTAACCCTGCCTCTAGTGAACCTTTGCTTTAATAGATGTTTGCTTTTAATAAGAGCCGATATTTGATCACGTGCTACGATTTTAGTGCATGACTAGAGATGAAAGACTAGATAAGATATTTCCCGGCTATATGGCTGACACAATTTTAGTCTATTACCCTGATCGCTTTTATTATGATGAAGTGGATCAACTGCGTTTCCGAACATTGTTATCAACACCCCATGTGAAAACCCAGATATTAAAAGTCTGACGTGTTTGTCCGTTTGTAGTATCTATCCTAGCTCCTAAATTGATACGCAGATTTTGAGTTATTTTTAATTGTTTCAAAGCTGACCTGGTCCAAATAGATCTTATGATTACTTTGACGTAATTCAAAGATTTTAACTCGAAAGGCAAACCTACGACTTTACCATTCAGTCATCAGGATTTGTAAAACACATTAAATTTATACCATCGAATAATAAGACTGCTCATTTAATCGTAACTGCGTTTATTATCTCGGTATGTGTAGTTGGAATAACATAATTCTATGTAATTGTCGACGATTGAGCGTATTAGTCTCGTTACAGAGTGGATCAGCGAAATTAAACGTTGGTTTATAGTTCTGCCGTTATATGAGAGAACTGAATGTATGGCCATTGACCGATTTCATAATTGTACAATGCGTGGCCACAAACGATCACTATACGAGATGAATCAGTGATACGTTAACTGTGCGAACTCGAATTTGTCACATGGCCTTAATGGTTGTTGAATCATTCTTTAGCAGTCCATATTGAAAAATTTGATGTGAACGTTTTGCGTTTCGTACAAAGAGGTTGTGCGGCAAATATATTTCTGTATAGATGTATATAATGTGCAGATTATTTTTTGTCGTGCGTCCTGCCGAGCTTAATAGTGTTTATCTTTTTTCCCCGAGAAAGTGCAAGTGTTTACCCTCTTTAATTTTATATAATATACATAGTTACATACTTATAGACATAAAAAAAGAAATTGTATTTTTGTTATATGTTTCTACGTCCTGTACGTAGATACGTTCACAATTCCATGTATACTTAGACACAAGTTGTTGTTTTTCTATTAAAAGCAGATGCGACGATTTAATTTTTTATCTACACTATTATTATAGAGAGGAAAGATTTGATTGTTTTATTGTTTGCATTGAATAGGCTCCAAAACTACTTGACCGATTTGAAAAATTATTTCACTGTTGGGAAGCTGCACTATCTCAGTTGTACATAGGCTATAGAATTATATTTAAAAAAAATTAGGGATCCTTACTATAAGTCCAAAAGTGTAACCCAAATCAAAATAAACGCTCGCGAAGTCGCTGGCAGAAACTAGTATTTTTTTCATTAAAATATTTTTTTTTTATATAAAACCTCAACCAATTCATTATATGTATGATTACATAAATTAATTAATGATTTATTAATAATTATCATTTATTAATGTTTTTTAAAATATTTATAATCTTATGAAACGTTTGGCATGAAAATTCTCACTCAAACGGTTTTGCGGAATCGCTTTGAACGTATGAATTCTTCTAACATTTATTTGCGATTATTATTATTTTAATATGGGCGGCATATCTGCTTAAAATATAATCAGATCGTGACATTGCTATCTCCAATATAGACTTTATTATTTTATAGAAGTTATGTAAAGCAATGGTATTTTTTATCCTCCTATTGTTGCCAGACTCGCAGTCGTTCCGCTGTGAGGAAAACGATGAGAATACTATAATTATCGGAAGTGCTTGACTCATTGTGTGTGCGATGTTGTAGTCTCTTATTATGCTCAATCTTTGGTATAATTATTGTAATCTCTGCTTGCTTATTGTTTCTACGTCAATGTTATTACGTACGTTGCATGTATTGTTAAAGAAAGCCAAATAATTTTTCAGGAATTTGTTTCAATTAGACGCAATAGAAAAACTGTAATAGCCTCGTTTATCAGTAGAGACTGTAGTCAAATGCTTGGTTGTGAATTTAAATTAATTTTCCTACAGATTATGTGCTTTTGTACGCTTATTACTTAACAACAACTATTGTTTTTTTAATGAGGAAAGATGCTTACAAGAACCGTGTCTTTATTTTTATTGAGATTTTTAATTACCAAAAATAGTAAATAGGTTTATTTTTTAAAATTAGCTACAAATTATGTAACAAGTTACGTGTAAAGTTAAGTGAAATTTCAATGGATGTACGATTTGCAATACTCACGTATTCTAGAAATATCTACGAACACGTATGCTACAAATTGCAGCTCGATCGAGTATTCGAAGATCAGTCGGTGAGTTAATCGATTTCCGTGATAGAACTCGATTTTATCGCCACCCGTTGGCAATTTATAAGGCATATATGAGATTTTGTATTCACAGATGTTGGAACTTAAGTTAACAACTGTGCTTCGCGGTGTCACCTGCATTAATTTTATTTATTGTCAATAGGAATCTCACTAGTAAAATTTACAGGCAAAATGACATAGTTTTTCAGTATTTTGTTGAGCAATCTTGCTAAATTAACGTTGACGTAGAAACAATAGAAGTACCCGTGCTGTAACATCAATTATCTGGTAGTGAAAGTTCATTCAAAATCTGTCCAGCCGTTTTAGAGATTAGCCGGAACGAATATACAAATATAAATTTATATACAGGCGACATGTTGAATGCCGTTGGAAAATATTTTATATATAAGGACAATACTATTGTTAAAATGGCTGTAATTTGTCTATGGCGTAGATATCGCGTGTGTTCTCAGGATTGTAATGAATGACGTCACGACATGTCCCCCGCGGCTGCAATTTGCGACAATTTCATATAACTGACACATCCGAAATCTGTTTGTACACGACAATAGGCCGAGAACGGATCTCTTGTGACGTAGTAATGTAGTGATATTATTTATGGATGTAATAGTTTTAAAGCCTGTACATTTTTTATTTATCATTTGCACGATCCTGTTAACGTTCTTGAAACTAATAAATGTTGTCATCAAACCTTTAAAATCACATTTAACTAAAATAAAAAAAATATATTTTAGTGACGTTAAATCTGCGCCTTGGAGCTATTTGGTTCTTCTAGAGCTTGGAGTTAATCTGTGTTTAAGCTCTGAAGAAAATAGAGAGGTGTTATAAGTTTGACGTGTCTGTGAGTATGTTTGTCTGACTGGCATGGTACCTTCTACAGGAATGAGCCAGATTTGATGCGGTTTCTCTGTTTTTAAACTGCCGGAATCGGAATGGGTTCTATAGATAAAATAACGTATCTAGAGATAGTAAAGTTATATTAAAAAATTGTACTCCTTAGTTTTTTCTTTAATTTAATTTTTTAAATAAATTTCAAATAATAATATTCTATATAATATTCGCAGCTTCAAGCACCGGCTAGGCAGGTTTAAATTACATACAGTGAGATGGAGATAGGTGATTATCACAGATAAAGATCAATGACCACGTTAACCGATTCAAGGGTTCAAGTAAATCGAACTAATTTTGTAATAGTGTAGATATTCCAGTGTGGCTGTCTGTTGGCCCGGATACGGAGGCTAAAGTAAACAGTCTTATATTAACAATGGCCGGCATAGTATGACGCATGTGTGGTTTGATTGATGCACTCTTGCTTTGTTTGATGCAAAACTTTGAAGTGATTGATTTTTTTATCGTACTTGATTGTCGATGATATTATGGCAATAGCATCAATTCTTCGTTCTTCCATTCGTGTCGGAATCCTTATTATGTGTATTAATGTACGTAATTAGACTGTTACGGAGAAGGAAGGAACATCATTACGTACTTTGAAGCATCAACTTAAGTGTACCCGATGGGTATATTTGGAGGCGATATCCACCACCGCTGCTGTCCATTCCTCGGGCCAGAACAAAGCTATTGGAAAAAAAAATCTATTAATCGAATGCTTGCACATAATAAATAATGTACATGAATCTGTAGATATCTTTCACTTTTCATTGAGTGAACTCACAACGGTGTCCATAAATATAATTAGTTATGAAAATGTGTGAAATATCACTTGCTAAGTTTAGGCTTGTGCCTGTGAGTCGAATTTCTAAATCAATAAATTAAGCTTTAGGACCCCAACCTGTAGTGTTTTAACTAATGTTTTCATAACTGACGCAAATCGTTATAGTATTGTTTTGTAATTTTATGTATTGCACCTTTGAGTGAAGGTGTACAGTTTGTATCTATTAATCTACGATGTCCCATCGAACTACTTATTCACGCATGCAAAATAGTGTGACGGCAAAATGCACATTACTACACGTCGCCACGATCTATGTACAAGTACATTCATGAAACCGATGTTATTTTGATACCCTTCCCAGCCTTTTTTAGAAGTCAATTCTTTAAAGTGAATAAATAAAAACTACGAATGTAAATTACGATGCAATGTATGCTGAACCTGTCATCGGTCAAAAGTCAACAATACAAATATATGTATTATTTATGAGTTGCAATGAATTCCTGTACACTACAAGATTTACATAAAAATTGTGGTGTTATAACTTACGCCAAAGATCTTGACAATTTACTTATATTTCAGCAGACGTCCATTTAGTTTGGGCTCATAGCGCAATCTACTTAGGAGTGGCAGTGTCCTCGAGGACTTTTCATATGTGTGACAACCTAAGCCGTTGTCCTATGCCCACGTGGGCGCTTCGGTTCGGCTTGACAAACATGTGGCGAATATCATAGCCCAAAATACCAAGTGGTTGTAAAGATCACTAAAGACAAAGAAATATCGACCTGGACGCAGGGAACTAGGTAACGCTGCGTTTTTTGCGCGATTTCTTTTTCTTTGTGTTTAGTTTAGTGCGAAACTTCGCACATATAAAAAGCCAAGATGTTTGTCGTCATCTATACGTAAATACGACTGGAAGCAATTCAAAGTAACCATGAATTTTTATAAAACAATTTGTGACTTGTTTTAAATATAGAAGTGTTTTCACGCGCCCTATCTAACGACTAAAATTAAAATAAAATCGATTATTGAACTCATTTGTGTTCGTATCGCGATCGGTTTATTGTTTTTCAATTGACTTTGTTTTCAATACATTTGTATCTTGATAACTTACAGATATCTAATGTCGAACGGATATTACATATCGATCTAAGTCAAAACGTGTAGATAGAAGGTAAAAATTTAATCCTTCTTGAAAATACTGATACAATATTGCAAAAGGGTATTGATATAACTACGTGATAATTTCAAATATTGGAATTATCTTTTGGAAATGCATAAATGTGTTAGCATACTAATTTACAGTGAAATAGCTTCTCATATTTTTTGCTACTATTATCATAGACTTAAGTTCAAGGCCTGTTACAAACGACAGTTTTCTCGGCAATTCATTACCCAAACGCTATTAAAGATTGTAAAAACTGACTAATATTGAATTTTTTAATGAAACATCACATGGCTTATCTATCATCTAGTTATAAAATTAAAAAGATAATATAATTCGAGTATTGATACGCTTTAAAATATGTTTTTGTAATACGTCGCTATAAATTAAAAATTTTTCAGCAGCCAATTTTTTTAATTGTTTATATACTCTCTACTTCTTTATATTTATATTTGAACGATATATATAGCAATTTGATTAGATCATAATTCTCAACAATGACCAAATATTTAAATGTAAATACAAAAAAAAAAATGTTTGCTTGTAATATCACATAATAGCTCTTTTCTAAATCCATATAAAAGAATTTAGGGTACTTTTAACATAAATATAATATTCTCCTGTATTTACGCGAATGTCAGAAACAAATGAAAAAAGAATCGGTTCATTTCTGCTCATTTTTAAAAAGGCGAATATTCTACGGGCTACTTTTTTATCATTGTCGGGCATATGTCATACGATGAAGAACTGTGATCCCTTTGCGGCGTAAGCAGAAAGTGCAGCTAGACCAACGACCCATCAAAAGTGATTGTATTTGTAATCTTAGAGATAAACCAAAAAATTGTATCGATATCCTGAGTTTCTCTGGTCGCTTTCACCGGTGCGGCTGGCGACTGCGGTCACTCCACTGTTCCACTTACACGGACGACTAAACATTGAACTTTATTGCCTCGTACTCTCTGAGAATGTATTCCGATTTAGATGGTTCATGACCTGTAACTCGATTGCTTGAAAACTTAAACTATATAGTTGGACTACGCAGGCGGGACGACCTAAAAGATCCTATTGATGGTAGTAAACAAGTAGTCGACGCGTTTACGTTTTTAAAGTTTTTAACCACTGCCAAAAAAGTGGCGTGGTACGATACTGACGTGTCTACTTATGGTATGGTGGTAACACATGAAAGAATAAATCCATTTTGATGAGTTTTTATGTTTGCAAGCTAGCAAATAGAGATGGTTTAGCTATTTGTGTGCAGATACTTACGTACTTGAATTATTATCAGTGAATGTTTCGTATTAGCCTGAATAAACACGGATTCAGGTGAGTCATAAAACATTAAAACAATGAATTTATTGGCCTTAATCAAATCGCAGAAGTTTTATGCTAGTTATATTTATCCAATTGAAATAAAACGTGTATGAAATATGTTGTAATTTTATATCTAAGATCTAATGTCATTACGGTCCAACAGGCTGTTACATATTATTTATAACCGAGACATTTTACGGGATCGTTCTACACGACGAATATAAATTTGATTTCAAAAGTAATGTAGAGAAATTTATCTTGTTTCTTCATAGCTCATTGGATCAAGTCAGGGCGTAATGTATTGTAATCAGCAATTTGCACGGCAAATAAGCGCTTTCCATCGCCGCCAATGGCCTCTGCTGTCGCCTATTGACACTCATTACCGTATCTAACTTGAAATTGTCTAAGATTTGTCCTGGTTGCCAAATGATTCGATATTCTTTCTTAAATTGAACTTTTAGAAAGGAAGGTTTCTTCATAATGGCTGACAAATGCTGCCAAGCTGCCTGATCTTTGTAGGAAGATGTTCGGAAGCAACTTAACATCGGAAATAGATTCTACTTCTTAAATGTCTATATAAGTTAAACATAAAATTACTTGATGTTTTCTGAATTTCGCTGATCAGTTTTGGAAAGTTTTCAAGAGTCCTACAATGTATGGTTAGGTTATTCAAGGTTTTAGTAAATTGTATTTCAATAATAATATTTTTAAAAAGTTTAGGTTAACGGAATCTATAATCTATACTAATATTATAAAGCTGAACAGTTTGAACGCGCTAATCTCAGTAACTGCTGGTCCAATTCTACAAATTCGTTCAGTGTTGGATAGTACATTCATCGTGGAAGGCTATATTATATATTTTTTTAAAATAGGGAACCTTATTAAAAGTCCAATAATGTAAACCAAGGTGTAAAAATCGAAATTAACGCGAGCGAAGGCGCTGACAGAAGCTACATTATGATATAAAAGAATATATAGAAAAATATAGATTTTTTTGTCGAAAAGATTCCACTCCCATAAATAATTATTAAAAATTCTAGCGCTATTACTTTATGCGATACAATAAAATGACGCCCACACTGCTTACTGAGCACGGCATTAAGGACATAATAAAGATGTCCGAAGCGAGGTTTTATCTTGATTTTGAAACGCGAATTATGTTAAATGTATACGTCATTTATATTTTTTGGTGAAAAACATAAAACTGGTAGACCTCTTTGTAATACATTTTTACGCAAAGAATTTTGATACGATTTATGAAGATTTGTTTTGCTAGTTTTTAAAAAAATCCTATCATTGTAATTTTGTGTTTTGCGGCTTCGTTCGCGTTCATTTCGATTTTTACACCTTGGGTTGTATTATTGGACTTTTAGTAATTATCCGTTTTTTTAATATATAACATAGCCTATATATAGCCTTCGTCGATAAATGTACTATCCAGTACTGCAAGAAGTTTTCAAATCGGACGAACGGTTCCAGCAATAAGCGCGTACAAACAAACTCTTCAGCTTTATAATATTAGTATAACTTTCGTTAAAATCTAGCATATATAATTCTCGTGTCGTATTTGTTCCCATACTCCTCCGAAACGACTCGATCGATTCTTATGAAATTTTATATGCCGGTTCAGTAGGTCTGAGAATCGGCTACTATCTGTTTTTCATCGCCCTAAATGTTTACGGTGGTCCGCCGCATTTTTTTTAATTCTTTTATGATACAGCATTAAAAAAATACATACAACCCTAAATTTCTAACCCTCTGCGATCAACCCCTATGAGGGAAAAACGACGTTTGCTGGGTAAGCTAGTTATTAATATAAAAATACAATAATTAATCAATCATTCATTTAACGTGGTAATACATCTAACCGGACTGTACTATAGTATAGATATTTCTAATGATATGCCAGTATTCATCCATATGCATGCTAGGTCATGCTAGAAACGGTAATAGCATTGTCTTACAAATACTGTCGCCTTTTGTCTCTTAAATGTATATCTTTGTATTGTTTTCGTTTAATCACGTCATTTTCAATTGAATCACTAAGTTTGCGGTATTTTCACGTGACAATTGCTGGGACAAAATTTGCAATTCACAGAACGCAAGAAGAAAAAACAGAAACGAAGTGAAACGCCACTCAAAAGAATGCGAATGGTTTTAAGGAATTAATGAGAAGAAAGAATAAAATAAAACTTAAACAAGGCTATTTAAAATGTGACTTGTGACATGACGGTTTTGTTTTGTTACTTTAAATAGGCAATGTTTTAACGTTGAAAGATTAGTCAGTTATTCTACGAACGGCCGCGAAGTCTTTTATATAAAAAATTCAATGTTTTTATTAATATGAAGAAGATTTATGAAATCTGTTTTCTTATCATATTTAGTTTTATTTTCTTATGCCGTGTTTAGTATCTATACTAATATTATAAAGCTGAAGAGTTCGTTCGTTTATTTGAACGCGCTAATCTCTGGAACCTCTGGACCGATTTGAAAAATTCTTTAAATTAAGTACAATATTTTCAAAAAATAGGGATCCTTACTAAAAGTCCAATAATGTAACCCAAGGTGTATGAGCTTATACTTCTATAAAATTTTAGTAAAATTAGTTTAGTAGTTTTCAGTAAGAAATAGCCATAATACAAACTTACAGAAACGATTATTTCATAAGTATTCAATTTTATATTCACGTTTATTACGACACTATCCATAAAAACTGAGCTGACGGTCTTTTGCCAATTTGATCAGTTAAATACTCTTTATTAAATTACGAAGCGAAAGTTGAACTCTTCACTTGATACAGTGTCTCCTTTCTTAAATAATGAGAATAATACGTATTGCATAGTATCCCGTTACCGTGGGGTTTGATCGTTAATTTAATGGCGTTTGTCGTGAGAACGTCGAGTGGCTTGATGCTAACTGGTTCCCGGTAATGCAGGGATCGTGTTTGTGCACTTAAACGTTAAATGAGCATTTACCGAGATGAACATTGCCAATGCAGATTGCAATTCTACAAAATATTATTAAAAAAAACATTCATTTGTTCACGTCATCGTAAATTCATCTTTTAATAATCCACAACTATTGTTTAGAATGTTGGTTAGTTTCAAAATATTAACCTTATTTATAATGATTAATCGGTTGTATTAAATTAAAAAATCTGTGCGATATAAGTAATATTAATGACTGAAAAGAATAATATGCACCATGGTTAATTGTAATTTAACGTGTTTAGTATATAGACATATCTAATATATAAAACTCTCGTGTCACAATGTTTGTTCCCATACACCTTCGAAACGGCTCGACCGATTCTTATTAAATTTTATATGTATATTCAGTGGGTATGAGAATCGGCTACTATGTATTTTTTATCCGCCTAAATGTTAGGGTGGTCCACCATTGAATTTTATTTTTTATTTTTTAGACAAGATATTTTGTTTTTATTTTTTTATGATACGGCGTATAGGAATACACACAACCCCTAATTTTCACCCCTCTACAATTGACCCCTATTTTTTAAGTGGCAAAACGACGTATGCTTGGTTATCTAGATAAGATATCTGTAGATAAGCACTACTGATGACTTCTTTTAATTTAAGATCAATAAATGTCTACAAGTTATTAATTAAACTCCTCCTAGACTGAGAACAAATTTTTGTGTGTGTTTTCAACTGGATTCGGGAATAGTTTAGGTGTATAAAGTTTGAAATTTTTGTATTTAAGACGTGTGTACAAGAATTATCAGGTCCGCTGTTAAATATTAGAAGTCAAATTGTTTGGCAAAATGTGATCGTAGTGGAATATACCTACTGAACTACTTTTCGACCTGTTATTCTAAATATCACGTTTTCGGTAAAAAAGAAATTGTATCTAGCTTAAGTACGTGGATTAGTTGATTGAATTAATTCGCACGTAACCAAATAGAAACACCGCACAGAGAATGTTGCGTGACGAGGGGCGGCCGTCATTCGATTTGTCGGGATCCGAAATTAAATATACGTGATAGTGTATACAAATGCTTCTTAATTATGTTAGAATTGTCCTTATTGAGGATTGAAACAGTAGGGTTATGGGTATCGGGATGCGACCTTTAAGCCTTTGTGTTACTTATCTTAAGGCAAAGATCGTCTTGTCTGCTTGGCCTGATGGTACAGGACGTCGTGAAATGATA
The DNA here is from genome assembly GCA_025727935.1 of Hebomoia glaucippe. Classification (NCBI taxonomy): domain Eukaryota; kingdom Metazoa; phylum Arthropoda; class Insecta; order Lepidoptera; family Pieridae; genus Hebomoia; species Hebomoia glaucippe. Next base: position 7,763,494 of record JAOSYY010000003.1, read on the forward strand.
TCATCAGAAAAGTCATGCGCTATCTAGTATCGGTTTTTATTTCAAACATTTGGAAAACCCAAATGCTGAAACAGGAAGCCACCGGGTTACGCTAAAAAATCACCAGATTTCCGAACTATATATTATGTATGTAAACCTACAACCCAATTTTAATTTTTAAATGCCAAGTATGCGTTCGATGTACAAATCGTATGTAAAATGTCAGGAGTAAAGTTGATGATCTATTTATGTTGTCAAACCAATTAGCTTTGAGGGATTTATATAGATGAACGTATTTTTTTTCTAATAATCATCGAAGTTCACTCGACGGTTGGTGACAACTAAAGTTCCATGTGGCAATCAATCGATATACTGCATTTCTAGTTTTATTATGCGCCATTTGCCACCCTATGCTTTATTCTACTTTTTTATTCTTTATCCCGATTTTCCCTACTACTTTAATGGAATCTCTATTACATTAAATTTACTTTGAAATTCTTCGTTACTGATTAGATGTCGGAGCTGTGCAGTAATATATTTTGGCCAATCGTTGGGTCTGAGGAGTATTGTCTGTGGTTGATAAGAAAGGTCACAAGTTCATTGACAGATAGCAGCCATTTTACATAAATAGCGTTGGGGTGAAGTCCTGGCTAATGTACTACTATTCGAATGGAACTTTAAATTTAATATATTCATTGGTGTAGAGACGAGTTCAATATCCAAGAAATTGTTTACATCTGTTTAAACGCTGTTCTAAATACGACTGTGTACTTGCATTTGTACATCCTTGTCTAAAGGAAAAGGATATTTTGTTATTATTATTAGTTGTTTGGACATGTGTGATTCTATTCTAATTTCAGTTCACTAACCTACAGCTAAATATTCGCATATTCACGAATATTGCGTAGTTAAAAATTCATCTTGTAATAAGTGCGTGGTGCTGATGATTTTGTTTATGTGGAAGAGTTATTTCCAAAAATCGTTTTTTTGTATATATTTTTAGTAGGATAGTGATTGAAAGACTAACATGATAATTAAGGTTCAATTGATCTAATGATAGCTTAGCCACAAACCATCATTTATTATTCACTGATACGATGTCGTTAATTATATTGTAATTTATTACTAACACTATTGGTAAGGACTATGACTAAAGATACATCTATGACAAATATTGATTCATCTCCTGTCAAACTGATTCAACGATTATGTTTTCCATAAAGAGATTCAAAACGTTTTAAATTTTACTAAAAATCTGTTTATATAATTAAAGGTGACAGTCTTACGTAGATTTATTATAATTTGTTTAACAGTTTTTCCGTGCGAAACGTGCTAAACAGACGCTAACTTTAAATTCATTATAAGTATTAATGATCATTTTTGTTTTCAGGTAAGCAAATGAGTATTCGTGTCGTGGTAAGGAATGCGATGGGGTACTTAAATTTTGGCAACTGTATTGTATGCAAATGTTTATCCTTTTTAATAAACTTTACGTCTAATATAGTGTGTAAGAGGTACACATACAAATTACTCATTGTTTGGTTGCAATGAGGATTAAGATAATACATATATCGTGCCGACCGCCACAAAGTAGGTAATGATTTTAAAAGTATGTAAGTACGTGTGTTCAAAATTAGACTTTAAAATTCATACAGTGGCAGAAGCCCGAAGAACGTTGGTATGAATGGTATTTCAGTATTTAAAAATATATTAGTTTGTTTTAAATGAATTCTGTTAACCGGTAATTGTGGCGGTCTATGTACTGATTTTTTTGGATTTAAATATGGTATATACAAACTTTTCAGCCTAATTACTCT
>JAOSYY010000003.1:7770735-7780955 GCA_025727935.1 Hebomoia glaucippe
TTGATCAACTTTTATGAATTTTTTGTGTATATTCGATAGGTTTACAAATAGATCGTAAGCTATTTTTTATAACTCTAAGTAAAAAGAGCGGTCCAGGACAACTTGGTATTTATTGATTTGTCATTAAATAAATGCATATAACCCTCGATTTTCACCCTTCTAACACCGGCACCCATTAATTTATACTGCGAAACAAATTTTTCGGGTCAGCTAGTGTATATGGAAAATTTATGTAAGTGAATCCCAGTAGAAATAAATATAAATTCCTTAGTTTTGTAAACGCGTTTTGTTTTAAAAATCATGTGCATTTTACGTAGAGTTATATTCTATGCACCTTTATACTTGTGTAAGGAATTTTTAGTAAATTTTAATATATAATGTTTCATCAGAAAATATAAATGTTCTTCTTTTGTTTCAGGTATATTAATTCACGTTCAAATCTGGAGCCGAGAAAACATTTCTAAGTAACGTTTGCTTCGTATTACTTTCTTTTAAAAGACAAGTCTCGCGAGACAGCTGGGCGTATTTAGCATTGTATTTGTGACCCAGATCTGGAGAATTTATTTACATTACATATCATTGTTGAATATTCTAAATGTTCTTGCATAGGATATGTTAGGTATCTTTCGCACGGTTTTTATTAACTCGACGTAAGAAGAAGGTTTAAGTTTTATATGTTTGTACAGTGTCGTAGGTCTTAAGCGAAAGGGCTGATTTTGATGCGGTTTTTGTTAAGCTGGCGTAGGGAAAGTTCTGAAGATCTGTTCAGGGGTTTCATAATATGTCGTAGATTATTTTAGACTCTCAATATTATTGACTTCTAACTTCTCTCTCTTTCGACCTGACTGTAACAAAACACCGGCGTTATGGTAGTTTTGTAACTCTGGCTCCGTCGCTTTGCGGACGATGGATATTCCCTCCTAGTGCTCAGATAGCGTATTTGGCTCGCCAGCAGAGTAAGTATGAAAGGGGAGTCCCACATAACCATTTAAAATTTCCTCTTCAATACAAAAACAAAAATAAAAGATGTCACTTTTAAATTTTTACAAAAAAAACTTTGTATATATTTGGCGGCCAAAAATAAAAACGACTATAATATACATAAAATGATACCATTAGGGATACACAGGCAATAAAGTGGTTCCACATGAAAAGTTAAAGGATTAACATAAATCTAGTGACATATCGGCCGTAAATAAAAGAAAAACCTGAATTTGTTGAATAAATTAAATTGAGCTGAATTTAAATTCGACGATATAAATTCCCTTTATGCCGGAAACGTTTCAATGGTTCAAGTTGAAAGTTGTTCGTATTGCAAACGCGAGCTATATGATCATTTGTGTGGATTCGGGTAAGGCGTGTTCATAAGCGGAGCGGGTTCATTGCCGGATGTGTTGAAATGTTTCAACAACACATAGCTGCTTACTTTCAGATCTTCTATGTTCAATATAAAATTAACTAGCAGTTCTCAGCTGTTTCACACGTATTATAAAATTAACTGCCCAAAAGACCATCTCTATAAGAATCAATCAGATCGGTTTAGTGACTCAGGGGAGAAAGGATAACAAACAAATACACTCACATTTGGATTTTCAAAATTTTTTATGATTGTCTATATACAAATCTTTGTAAAAATATCTAAATGATAGCGAAAACTATAATGAAATCATTTGAGCTGATGAGGAGGAAAAGACAGGCGTGTTGTGCGTATACATATTTTATACAGACATATATGGAATAGTTAAAATAATTTTTTTAAGTCAACTTTATTCAAAATATTGCAAGTTAATGTAAGGCCTTATGACCACCTCGTTCATATATAATATAGCACAGTTTAGTTTCTAAGAGTGGAACAGTTGCACAATTGTGCCTGCGCTTAATGCGGGCCGTTGATTCAAGAGTCGATATCCTGGCTATTGTATGGCTATTGAAATTCAAACTGTGCCCATACAAGAACTATTCAAACTTTGCATTGTGTTCTGTTTAATAGAAAGTTCTCGCGAAGGTGACTTACGTTTGCACTATTGGTGAAATGTCCGCTCTACTTAGTCGTGTTGAGAGGTTAGTTCGGAAGCACTTATCTTATATATAAAATTCTCGTGTCACTATTTTAGTTACCATACTCCTCTGAACCGATTTTGATAAAATTTTATATGTATATTCAGTAGTATCTATTTTTCATACCCCTAATTGATAAGGGTTGTCCGCCCCTAACATTTATTTTTAGAACAATTTTTTTTCACCCCACTCAAATCAAACTCCTATTTTATAATAGCGATATATATATATTGCCACATAAATATGTAATAAGTAATATAGTAAGACATGATTTTTTTCCTCATTAAGAAAGAAACAAAATACAATGTATACTATCCTCTCTGTCTATCAGTTAACGCGTAAGCTCATAAATATAACTCGTGTTCTGTGGCTAAGGTATCCGACTAAGTGAGTAATAAGATATGTTACTGTCTCTTGTAAGTGCCTTTGCTCGCGTTCGTGTCGATTTTGTCAACCATTTCTAGTTGTACATCGTATTATATTTGGGTGAATTCATTGAAATCAAAATATATTTCATTGAGGATACATTTTCCCTTGACATTGAATTTGAATGAATATGATATGCTCCAAGATACGTGACAAAATCCAATAAATACGTATTTCAAATCAAAGAATTTTGTTTCTGATCGTAGCAGTTTCTTGGAAATTCAATATGTTAGGAAATATAAAAGCGGACTGAAGCAAATATTACATAACTCATTTCCGAATAAAAAAGAGGCTATTACACATTCCGGAAAAGGACATGAATATAGCGTAATAATACATCTGACCTTTTTATCATATAACGTGATATCAAATATGTCCAATACGGGGTATATCAATATATCTCCAAATAAAAATAAATCGACGTCATCGTTACTTTCGACTTTGAGTTATATGTTATTACTTCGACTCTTTTAAGATAGAGTGATCTGCAGCTATAAACGAATCTAATGAGAGCAATCGGAAAACCGGAAATAAAAAGTTATGCTTACTCAAAGAAAATGTATACGTGCAGTCATGATAAAATAACAGCGTTTGACCTAAATGCATATAAATATAAAAAATACAGCGCGTATTTCTATAAAATTTTTTTTCATGTTTTATGTATGTTCGTTCCGCTTAATCTCCGAAAAAGCTAGAGCTTTGTTTCTTTGGAGGGCTGCTGCTAGCAGATATAAGATGTTGTACGAAGTAATTGATATTTATTCTAAAGAAAAATTAAAGATTCTGCAAAAAAAACCATAAGATAGTGAAATTGGCAAGTACATATTAGACTTTGTAAGAAAATTCTTAAAATTGTTTATAAATAAAACATTACATCGTAACATAAATATTTAATACTGGCTAGGAATAATTAGTGTCTATACCAAATATCGATCGTTCTCATACGTTTAACTTTCTTCTGCAACATTAGCATACCATACAGTAATGCTTCAGCTGTTGGTGGGCACCCAGGGACGTATATATCAACCTATAAAAATATTATTATCACTATGTGGCTAAATTATATAGCCTATTATTTTGAGACCGTATTTTCCTGGAAACATAATGAAGGACGAAAACTTTCTTCAGACCCTAAACAAACGAATTTTAATCGTTATTTGAATAAAATTTGTTTTGAAATGGATGTTTTATAGAACTTAAAATAGTATTTAACAATCACATTAAAACGTGATCTAAGTAGATAAATCGGTGCCACGAAATAATAACGTGGGCGAAGTTGCGAAGAGAAAATAGTGTCTTCTAGGAAGGAAAGGAAATTCCAATTAAGAGCCGAGTGAATTGTACCGGGGCTCACTTGAAACAAATTGCAAACATTGAGCGTCGCTCTTGTAATTAATTTAAAATCTGTGCTCGCTTCCGACACTTGGATTATATTGTTCTAGAAGAGAGAAGAGAATTTGGATTTTTAATTTAGACTTAACCTTTCTTATAGCACAATCGTCAAATCTCGATATCTTCAAATAAACTTAAGATACATGGATAGTTAGTTAGAAGTTAAACTAATGTCTTTTTAAATCAATTTTGTCTTAACTAAGAATAATGTGAAATCACAAGTAACTTTTAGGCAAGTACATAATATGGAAGACGCAGCGAAATCTAAACATTTTACAAATTAAAATAGTTTCTCATGATTGCATTATAAGGACAGATAGAAATGAAGAAAGAATAATTAGAAGAAAATTGAAAAATTGTGCTGATAAACTTGATATTATCATCACAGAACAAAATCTTTTATACCATGTAAGTAGACTTCTGAACATTTAAATAAACTTTTGAATCAACGACTTAAATCTTAAGTTTAGTTCGGCTCACGTACTGCCGTCCATAGATGAAAAAGTCGTGAAATGATTAAGCTTATAGCCAATTTATCTTACTGGTATAATCCTGTCACATCCCCGTACAGTTGAATAGGTGTAGTGATAATATCCACCACCATTTGCGCAACTGCCCATGGACACCACAAAACGTGGCTCCGGCATCATGTCATAAGTCTTGCGAAGTATCGGCGCCATCTTGTTGGTGACTGTGCCAGCTACGATGATCACATCCGTCTGACGAGGAGTACCACGAAACACCATGCCGTAACGATCCATATCGTACCTGAAATTAAACCAATTAAGATAATTGTCTTATAAAATTACTAATGTCATTTTTCCATTTGTAAACAATTCCAAATTGAAAACTCGAGTTTTCGCGACGGCATGCAGCAATTATTTTGATACACACATACGGGTAGAACAAAAGACCCCAGTAACTTCATATATCATAAGGTAACACCTATAAACATACTATGCTGTAAAGGTGCTTCCACATTATAATTTTACTACCTTCTGCCAGCAGCTTCGGGTTCATTCCGATTTTTACACCTTAGATTACATTATTGGACTTATAGTGAGGATCTCCAATATTTTAGAAAGTATAATATAGCCTTCCCCGCTAAATGTACCTAATATCTAACACTGAATGAATTTTTCAAATCGTATCAGCGGTTCCTGAGATTACTATTTAAATTATATTGTTATACTTTGGAAATTCACAATATAGGTTATGTTAGAAAATACTATAAAAATATTTAACCACTTTTGCTAAAATTGTAATAAAACGTTGCGTAGCAAATGCTTTAAAATATTTTACAACTCTGTGTAGTAGCACCTTAAGAATTAGGGTGCGACGTCGCGTGACAGCATGGATTTCAATCGAATTGTCTCGCATCGATTGCAGTCGGGCTTACCTTTGAATAGGGTGTCTGTAAGCCGGGTCTTATTTGTACTTGTTTTTGTTTATACGTGTACTTACCTAGGGCCTGCATAATGCATCATCTCTAAAGCACAGCAAGCAAGTCCGAATGTTAGTGGCCAAAGAGAACCTTTTCTACCCCAGTTCATTATGTCATCCATTCGAGCTACCACCCAGTCTAGTTTAGACTGAAAAGAAATAGCTATATGATTCTGGAAAGTTTGAGCTATTAAAATATCTCCTTGTTCGTGTTTTATGTACTAAATCGTTCAAGACACTACGATAAGACTTTCTCAAATTATTGCTTAGTTGTGCGTGAAGGTTAAAGGCATATAAAATCGATGTTTGGTTGTTATATAATAACTTCATCTCTTGTGAGGAAGCAACGCCTATGATACCAGTCTAGCTTTAATAAAATTTATTACATAAAAATATGTAATCTCTAGTGAATTGAAAAAATATTTTACGGATTTTAGTAATAATATAATTCTAATAAGAAAATTAAATCAAGATTAGGCCTAAAGCCAAAAACATTTTTCCTGTAAATAAATTGCTTTAGGAATATAATCTACATTCGTTTAGGAAACTTGAGCTAAACTCATTTACGAAGCCCGCCGAAGGCAATCTACATATTTTTTTCACGAATCTTTCAATATTTTTTATATTTATGAGGTAAATTAGAACGATATTGATATTGATATTGGAATACTTTATACATTGAATATTGATTTTAGCAGATTTTTTGTGGTAACTGAATACTTTGACTTTGGTAGTAAAGAAAGACGAAAAATAAACACATTTATATTCATAAAATTAATTTGAAATGTTTTTGTATCAAACTTCAGCAGTGGAGCATGAAGCTTCTATCATCGTGGGTTGAATTCGAACCATCGAAAAATTTCTCAAGTGCTACCTCAATACCAATAGAATATAATTTTATAAGCTTTATATAAACTTAAAAGCTTTCTAGACTTCTTAAATTAGTTCTATTTCAAGTTAAATGGCGAAAACGTCACATGTATTATAGTGGGTACTATAAAATCACATCTCGTCCGTTCTTGAGACCTAATACCAATAAAACCCTCGGACCCTCCCATCCATTAAGTTCAATACTCTTTAGTAATTGGATTCGGGTCTAGGTTGTAGCAAGGTGAGTGGCGACAGTGCTAAAGTAATCAGTTTGGGCTACGGCCTGACAAATGGGTGGGGCCTCATGTTTATTTTCCTTTAATCGATTTTTTCAACTCCCTTCTGGCAGGCAAATACTACAGTTCGCCACTAGCTAAGATCCTGACACTCCTTTTGCTTCTTGTTCGTAAATTTAACTTACTTTCTTGAACTACAAACTGAAAAACGACAACACGGTCGGAGGACTCAACACATTGCTGCGAAGATAGAGAATAGTAAGGAGTTCCATTCCTTACATGTACGTGTCAGTTTAATGTGCGATTACACGTTTGCGCATACTTTGTTTGTTTTGTTAGGTTTGGTGTGATTAATAGTATGAGGAAATGATTAATACCTATATCTACTGACTACGTTTTTGAGTTTCACATATATATAAACGGCGCATCCCGGCTTCTCCTACAATTTCTCCATACCAGCTTTATTCACCCATTTCACTCCTTTTTAGTCAAAAGTAATTTTGAAATAGAATTATTTGTTTTAAATATCTCTATAAAGTTAGAAGCAATCAGAACCACTTAATTATAAGTTTGATATAACATTCATAAATCGCAACTTATTTATCAAAATTTTCGCTTGAAGTAGAAATCTATAAGTCTCCACAGACCCATAGATCTCAATACCAAAAATCATCGAATCATTTAATTCATAATCGATTTGGCGGTGTAGACGTTATAGTGCAAGAAACTAAAGAATACTTTCGTATTTATTTATTTAGAATTATCATGTGTAATTTCTGTATTACCTATGTGAAAGTTACTCTTGGAATTCATTGTACTTTTTTCACCAAGTTGCTTGCATATGGAAAAGGCTGTTTGCGGCGTGTAAATCGTGAAGTAATGTGAACCGGAAGCGGGCCGATAACATAAAAACATTGGTTTCAAAACAAGCGTCTCTAATATATACCTGTCCGGGATAATGAAATGGGGAGTATCGCCTCGTTTCGCCCACTTTGTAAGAACCACCTCCTAGCGGATACACGTGGTGTTTGCTCTTAGGTTTGACAGCCTTTGGTTTCTCACATTTATCTCCATTACTGTAGAATTTTACGGAAGCTCGCTTGAGGATAGATTGCGTGATTTGATACCTGTAACGAATCATTAGAATACCATATTTTGTTTGGCTATATCGATTTTGATTAAATTTTATGTAGTGATTAATAGATGGCAGATTAAACCTTTAAATCAATTTCTAACATATGTAAATATGTTATCTATCTTAATATCTCATATATAAAAATGTAATTAGAATTGTTTAAAAGTTTAGACTTTGAGGCAGGTACGAATTGAATGAGTAACTGTAATTATACTTTTAATCATTCAATAAATGCTTCATGTATAATTATTGTATGATGAACAGTTTTGGTACGAATTCGATGTTAACACGCTATGTATTAATTATAACAATTGTTCGCGTTTAAGGCGATTTATAATCATTATCATCTCAACCTCAAAGGTCTAAGCAAGATTTCTAATTTGTTATAATTCAAACAACATAGTAGGTATATAGTGTAAAAAATGAAGGCCTCGGTACATAATCAGATTAACTTCAATTATCGTATTTTCACGTAATCTACATAATGTATAATTACATACAATTGGCTCTTAAGCAAAACAAAACAGTATTTTCCAATGAATAATATATATTTGTCTTCAGTATACAAATATTAGATATGTTAATAAAAATAGATTATAAATAGAAAAAAACTTTACCTAAAATAAACTTTCCACGAGGTCGAACTTAAAAACATTGTATGGTTAATATTTTCAATGTTGAAATTCGTGCTTTTGACAGTGTATTGGCGTTAACGTGTGACAAATTCGTTTCGTGACAGGCAATTTTTTCTCTTTAGTCTGTGGTCTGATTAAAAAAGGTTTTTCACCAAAGAGGGTTTATATTTGACGTGCGTGACGGCCGTGAGTGGATCGTTATTTGCAAGATTTTATTTTTCAACCAGTAAGAAATTCTCTGGTTCGTTAATGTTTGACGACGGACGCAAAAAGAAGGATGTTACAAGTTTGACGTGTCTGTCTATGGTAGCTCCTAATTGATTAGACAGATTTTGACGCGGCTTTTTCTTCTTTGAAAGCCAATGTGTTCAAGATTTTATTTGGTTATATTGTAACGAAGATTTGTATAGACGTTTGATGATTTTTGGAGGTTACTTAAATTATTATATAAAATAGATTGACAGACCATCTTTATGTTTAATAATATCATATGGGTAAGGTATCACTAACACTAAGAGAACTCGTCTACCGACCAGTAACAAAAGGAAATTCTCAATAAATCCTTATATGTATCTATTGAAATATTGGAATCAATATTACTACGCCGTAGCCAAAGAGATTTTCCGATCACGTAGGATGTATACTGTTTGCTCCTAACTTTCGTCTAAAACTATTGATAATATTCTGAATCAGCTCCAGTTGTTACAGTCGTATATTTAACTGCTATTTGGGATAAACAATTCGTTAGATCTATATATTATTTATAAGCGATATAGTCTAGATCTTTATATTCATTATAGTTTATAATAAATATGTAGAGTTCCGAAAGTTATATAAAATATAAATTTCCAACTCTACAACATCGGCCTTATTTATAAAAATGTCTAAAAAACAGCCTCTTGTTAAAATACTTATTTGGCTATGAGTCGCTTTGTTGTAATAATCTAAAATCCCGCTAAAGGATACATTATTCTCTTATGAATTTTATTTTAGAAAACACTTCAGTGAGTGTTATATTGCACTGTTATAGTGGATTGATAATTTTTATAAATAGAACCGTAAGCCTTTAATTGATATCTTAAAGTTAATTATTTTTTTCCCAGCTTATATGAGCTACGTCAAATTGTACACTCTGATATACATAAGAAAGTATATAACGTTTTCATTTCGCCTGATAAGAGGTATTAAAATTCGATCGAAAGTCATTCGGGTGATTTTCTAAAATTAATTATGGCTATATAAAATTCTAGCTTCTTACTTCTACTCTATATAATGAGAAGGAGACAATTTGATCGTATTGCTATTTAGAAGGCCAGAAATGCATTTTTTTATGCGACACATAGGCAAACGAGTATACAGTTCACTTATATTAAGCAATTTCTGTCGCCCATGAACACCTCCAAGATCTGTAGGTCTAGAAGACGCGTTGCCAACCTTAAGGCCTTATTTTTATTTGGAGTATTCGAAAATTCATAGACTGAAATCGAAACGCGCATATCGCGTCACAACTTTTCCATCTTTGAAGAATTAATTTCTATTTAAATCGTCACCCATTCTCCGTATATTACAAAGGCCAATATTACTAATTTATCATTTGTGAGATTCATACTAGAGTTCGTTTCGAAGAACGATACTTATAATCTGGCAAAATCTTTAAAACAACCAATCCGTTTAGTTTTGTCGCTTCAATATAGCGCTGGTTTAGGCAAGATAATTATAATACATTGAAATGTAGTCTTAATTCGAATAAAATTCAGTTGATCGTTCCGTAAAGGAATGATAAAGTTAGTGTGCATTAGAAAACGGTGAAATAGAAAAGTTGATTACGAAGTTCCTAATAACTTTAATTGGTACCAAATTCACCGGCTTGTCCACTGAATGTGTGGATAATGATACTCATGGATAATTAGCAAATAATGAGCTTATATGGATTGTGTGATATTTCATAACAGAATCAATAAGTAGCAATTAGCCGAGCGAAGTAATAAAGCCGCGCTTGAGCGGACATGCCAAGAGATGAACGTC
>JAOSYY010000003.1:7781055-7802235 GCA_025727935.1 Hebomoia glaucippe
ATAAGGTTCGGTCGAGCCGTTTCGGAGGAGTTCAAGTTCGAACACCGTGACACGAGAATTTTATATATTAGATTTTAACGCTATGTTGTAGGAAGACAAGCGTTCGCGTTTGTTCCGCAGCGCAACCAGTGGCGGTAACTTAACACCGGCGTCGGGTGCAAGGAAGAAGAACTCATTAGTAATTGGTACCGAGAGGCCGCTTTCGGCGCACGATCTACCTGCATTGAGCCCAACGGCACTTGAAGTAAGTTTTGAGATTATAAATCTACTATTATTCCTTGCAATTGCCAATCCCATTTTACCAAAATAATCATTATTGTTTCACACTTTACTTTTTTTAATTCTAAGTTTGACAAAATTTTAATTGAATTTTTTATTCTGTTTAGCCGCGTCGTACAATGGCGGAGCAGGTGAGCCGTGTGCTCGGTGAGGAGGGTCCAGTACCTGAGTGCGTGGCTGTAGCTCCTGGGGCTCTGTCCCGTGCGTTGCAAGCCTTGGCAGTACCTACCGCTGTCGCTCCGCCGGGAGTAGTGCCCGATGCTAGGCCTCTGCTACAAGCAGTTTTAGCGCGCGCCACCAAGCAGTAAATATGATTCATTTGAATCTCATATATATTATTTCTATTCTTACGTTAATTCACATAGCTTGGTCCCTTGAACCGGGTACAGTATTGATACTAATTCTGATTTATAGACGTTTAAAGAAGCGTATTAACTTCACAACTTTCACGCACTATCATGATTTAATGATAATTTCACATTACTACAGTTTATAACCTTTCTATCTTTGTACCTTTAGTTCTATATCTTACAGAGGCAGTCGCCGCGCTCTACGTATATGTGTATGCGGTGGCGAAGCGGCCGCGGCGGGTGCGCTGCGAGCCCACGCAGAGCTTGCGGCGCGTCGCCCTCATGACGCTCCACCCATTAGATACTACATCATTCCTGTCGGTTAGTGAGTTATTCATAACAAATTTATCAACACAATGTATTTAATACCGAAAACTAATTAGTAAAATAGATTTGATTAGCTGTCCATGTTTGAACGTTTTCTACATAAAAATGTACGTTGACATTATTATGTCATGCATCTGTATTACTTTTCTAAACTGAATCAATAATCAACAACTTTTTATGCGATAAGAAAAATAAATTATTCTACTTTAGTTGTCTTTTTGCCTTTCCTATCATTTAAGAACATAATATCTATAGTCACAAAATATATATCTCACCAGGACAATGCACCGTATCACGGTATCTTTCGGCTGCCGACCCAACGTACGCGGCGTTGTTTGCGAACGAGACGTGGGCTTCGTTATGCGAGCGTGCGCACGAAGCGCACATGGGCGACATTGCTGAGATGTCTTCAAGGATCGCCAGGTGAGAATTTTGTTGTTGAATACTGTCATTTCCCCTCTTGTTGAGTTACTTTACGTTTAATTTTATGTGGTTTAGGTATTTGAATAGCATCGGCCCAGTTAATAACATCCCCATTGGAGAGGCGATGGTCGCGTACAGAGACAAATCAGCTGACGAGGACTCTAGTCAGACTTTCGTTCCTTTCATTGCGGTAAGTTATGTCTGACATCTAATGTTCGCTCAATCTTAAGTTGTATGCATCTATACTTTTTACTATATTTATAAGAATTGATACCGTTAAGAAAGTTAAAAATACGGGCGAGTGCTTAAAACATGTTTTCGTTATTTTAACTATATTTTACTGCGAAAATACAAAACTCTGTTTCAATATATAGGAAGTACGCGTTGGTTGGTCGGAGGCGTGTGGCACATCGCTCGAGGGAGAGGAGGGCTCTCCTCCCGCGCGACCCTCGCCCCCAGCGACCCCAGCCCCCGAACCGTTGCCTCCTGCGCATGACCCTCTAGAACTTCAGCTGGACTATTGGCTTGTAAGTGATAGATAAATTCTGATAAAAAAAACTTATAAAACATTCACTATTTTCACAGTAATGATAAAAAATATCTAAAATTAATTTAAATGAGAGAGAAAGCATCTAACTTGTTTAATAAAAAAAAAACAAACTTTTCGTAACAAAGAAAATTACTCAGTCTGCTCTTTTAATTACTAAAGGAAAATTCAGTCATATATGATTAAAAAAGCCATTAGATTGAATATCAAATACATATATTGCTTGCTGTATGAAAAATACGGAATAAGTTGAAATATCAATGAGATAGTTTATTAATAGTATATGTTGTATAGGTGGGTGGAGCGGGTGGCGGAAAGAGTGCGGAAGGGAGTGAGGCAGGGGGCGGAGGCAAGGTAACGGTGAAAGCCGCCTTCCGCGCGCTTCTTGTCACCCGGCACAATCACCACCTCGCAATCACCTATCTCACCAAGGAGAAGAAACAAAAGAGTATGTATACATATCTACATACTTTGTACCCAATGAACACATCCAGTTAAAAATCTCAATAATGCTTATTTGAATGGAATTAAAGTGTTTATTTAATCGTTAGTGGTGGAAAAGTAATTACGTATTCTGTGTGACATAAATAGTTAGTTTTGTATTTGATCTACTTCAATAACAACTTGATACAAGTCAAAGAAAGTATATACTCGTACACCTAAATCGGTAACACTATTGTCATTAATTTTAGTGGCAAACATAAGCTACAATTCAAGAATAAAGGATAGAATAAGTTTCTTTAAATCGAATTCTCCTCGTTTAATTATTAATTCAGAGAAAAAACGCAAGTTTATTTTTATTCATAAAATTATATAATATTGTTAATTATTATTCCAGTAATGCGTCTTGGTAAGAAAAAAGAGAAGAGTGGAGAAAGTGAGGCAGGACGCGCTCACAATGTGGAAGGGGTAGCGCGTCTAATCTGCTCAGCTAAAGGCTCCCATACGCCGCTCAAAGGTGAATAAAAAATTGTTATAAAGTTGGTTTGTATCTTTGAAATATAAAATAAACGGACATTCGTCGAAAACCTAATAATTAATCATAATAATTGTTTTAATACATTTATTACAATTTCAGTCTATATCGATGGCACTGAATGGAATGGCGTGAAATTCTTCCAATTGTCGACGCAATGGCAAACGCACGTGAAGTCATTCCCGGTGGCCACTTGCAGTGCTCCACTCGCCTCCCTCGCGCCTCTCGCCCCGCAAGAGACCTAGATGACATTGAAACGCCACAGAATACTTGAAAGGCAGTAGCGACGCTTCCAACAAACGCTGGTTCCGACTTAATATATTCCTTATTCTTTATTTTATAAAATATTAGATTATTAGAGAAATTGTTGAAATTACATAAAAAATAATTATTGTAAAACTTACGTAATGTTTTGCGAAACTTGAACATATCGGTCTCAGATAATATTTATTATTTCGACAAAATTGCATCTTGCGTTGGCGCGTTTGCTTAGAAGATCTCTACTGCGCGTGGCTATTCTGTAGCAGCGGTGTTAATTCGCTTCGGCTTCCATTGGCTTTACGATGCCAGAATATTCTGGAACTTTGGGCTTATACATATTATATCCACAAGTTGGCGCTAGGTGAGCATGATTTTCGTGGTACTGACTACAAAATGAATCGCTTAATGATGCCGAAGGCATTTGGAACTTGCTAGGATATTCCAGAACATTCTAACAAACTATCTGATTGGTTTGAAATCTACAAAGAGGCTCTAGAAATATCTCAACTCATGATTGAGGCTCTGTTTTCTCGCTGTAGCGTTACTTAATATATCGAGCTGCCATTTTATAAGCTTTTGTTGTGTAATTTGATTTACGTTAGAAATTTTGATTCGTTGTCTGTTTATCGATAAGATTATCCAAACTAGCAAGTTAGATCTGAAAATTGCTAATTTTATACTAATATGAAAAAAAATTAGTTGAAAGTCTGCGCATTGTAATAAAGTTAATTATAATATATTATTTGAAACATTAGATTTTTATTCACGTTTAGATAAATAATTAGTTATTGAAATTGTAAGCATCGGAACATAAAACGATGAATGGAAAATTTATTGCGATATTGATAAAATCAATATATTTATACATAACAAATCAAACTGATATTTTGCAAAATAGATATTTTATCATTTAAACCTTTGCGAAGCTCTATTAAAAAGTAATAATAATTAAAAAATGTTCTCACGATCATAATCCATTCAAGATACTCAGACTGAGCCATAGAAATATCAGACCAACTTTAGTGGCGTCATTAAAAAAGTTGAAAATTTGTCGATTAATGTTCCGTAGCTTTGTAACTAAATTTTTAGTATCGATGTTGAAATAAACGTAGTATTTCAAGTTGCATAATAACAGCTCAATACATCATAGTCATGTAGATGTTAGTTAGTTCTGTGTACTCAATATTAATTATAATTCTATAATGGTTCGTGACATTTCCATGTATATCGGTGTGTAGGTGAAACCGAATTTCGAGTTACAGCACATATCAAATAGGTTCGCGTTAGCTAGCGCGTTTTTTGTTTAATCTGTGATTCGTTTTTTTCGTAGATAGAAGATGACATATAAGTCCAGCTGTCTATATATATTGACAGCTTTCGATTAGGTACCATAGACTATGTTTTTTTATTCGGAATTATTAAATGTCAGTATTAAATTAATAACCAAATTGTACTTTCATAACGAATTACTCCGAGCCAGCTTAGAAAAATAGTTTTCTATTGCTGCGTACGTTACAAGGATTTAGATGTCCTTAATATTCTCAATAATGTAACGTTATATGTTAGTAAATCTATGTTTTAGTCTGTGGCTGTGTGAACGTTAGGGTGTTTGTACACTATGTGTCGTGTATAGCTTGATGCTACAATCTCCAATTTTACGAGTTCAGTTGAAATTATCTGTCGTGTTCTTCCTTTTAAAATTCCCTATAGTTGCATTTTACATCAGGTGTGCCAAATTTTTATATATAATTTGTTTATATATCTATATGTATTGTACATGGTATTGGTAGTAACAAAATCGGCAGTTTTTATGTATATTATTATTTCTGTCACAGATAAGGCGTTTATCATAAAATATGGCGGCTTTTTAAAACATATATACTGTTTTAAATCTTCTAATCAGGCAAATTATTTAGATTCTGCGGTTTTATCAATAAAATACTTTTTTAAATAATAATGTAATTTTATATAATATGCTAGATATTTTGTCTTAATATCATATAATAGTCTTATATTCAAGAGAAACTTTATTGATAAAAACAACATTTCAAATATGTATACATTAACTGACTCGCCTTTTAATTCTTAAACAACGATTATTGTAATATGTAAAATCTCACCAAATTTGTCGTAGAATGTTGCTACAAATAAATAATTTGCCTGGTATTTAATTATATATTTATCCAATTTTCAAAACATTCGTGCTTAATATATGGTCTAGTCGTGTTTGTACCCATAAACTCAATATTATATGAATTTATTCTATTATCTATAAGCAATGTATGCAACATATGATCGCTAAGGTACAATGGTTTTCATGAATTCGATATGAAGGACAATAATAGGTAATATGCTTTTTCTTAAAGCGCATACGATACGACAAATAAATTGATTTTTAATAAATTTATAAGGTTAAGTTTATTAAAAATTTATATTAATTAAACATTGATTTTAGTTTGTCATTTGAAAGACGATTCAAAAGGAAGTTTCTTTAAATTTTGGACGGAAAGTTATTTGGTGCGTATCGTATAATTTGGCTTGTGTAATGTTCAGATGATTGTAACGCATGAGATATATATTTTACGTATTTTTATTTATTTTAAATTTTGTTGGTTCACTGGTTCAATGATGGGTACATCTACATTGCAACCTTGTGTTATCGCCGAATCTAATTAAAAGTGATCCATTTATGTCTCACAAAAAATACCACTTAGGAAAAATACAGACTCTGATATAATATATGGCCATAGAGTTTATTTATATGTATATATACATGTGTCTACTACCTGCCTACTATATACTTGTTATTTGTATTTTAACTACGGTCCAGTGAACTTCGTGACCCAACTTTTCATCTGAACACTCTTAACACAATTTATTATTGTCTTATCGATTGCAAAGCGTATATATTTGGTGTCTGCACACTATACAGTTATTTTCGACATTGTTATGTCAGTATAACTTTGTTATAGTGCGCAGTGTCCCTTATGCGTAAATAGTGATATATAGCACAAAAATTATCAAGTTATTCTAGTTAAGATTTGTTTTTATAAACTATGTATATGTATAACGAATGGAATTATATCAGTGTTAGGTTAGACGTTACAAATGCATGTATTGAATATTATTATAATATTGTGGTTAGTTGTAGACTGTACAGTCGTGTAAAAAAGTGATTTTTGTTAAAATAATTTACCCTTTTTTATAAGTTCGGAAGTCATCTTCAAGCAAAGTATGAAATCTGGTTTTCGTGTTGAGGAACAACAATGATTTGTATAAGGAAATTTTGTCACATTTCTTGTACGGGACTCGTGTAACTCTTTTATATACATATACCCCTCAATAGTATAGACATGAATGGAACCAAACCGTCGTACATACATCAATGTTTATTAAGGTAAAACTGAAATAATCTAAATTGATTAAGTTTATAATTTTATTAAATTTCAACTTTTTTACACGATAGTACCGTATGTAGATGTAAAAGGCTGCGGTAAGTGCGTGTTTTGTAAATTGTCGCTGACGTGGCAATGGTAAGAAGCTCAAGTGATCATTATATCTAGAGGCCTAGCGCGATCTGTAATGTTTTAACTTCCTATCTTTAAGTAAGGTTTAGCTCGGCGCTGGTTGAAGTTTTGCTTTTATACTAAAAATTAACAGAACTTAGCAAGACTACCCAGTTGTAGTCATTTTCAATTATTGCTTATTCATACATTTATCGATGGTAAATATTTTGCTAAGATACCGACATGGAAAGTGCACGTAAGGATACCAAATGTAAATAATGTGAGGGAATAAGGTTACCTAATTTAAGCAAGTGTTCTAATCGTAATGTCGGAATTGATACTGTGGGTATTTGAGTGGAAAATACTTGGCATATTTGTATCTTGTT
The DNA here is from genome assembly GCA_025727935.1 of Hebomoia glaucippe. Lineage (NCBI taxonomy): Eukaryota > Metazoa > Arthropoda > Insecta > Lepidoptera > Pieridae > Hebomoia > Hebomoia glaucippe. The sequence continues at coordinate 7,788,111 of JAOSYY010000003.1, forward strand.
TTCCTATTTGGTCTTTCTAATATCCAACAATAACGTTCAAATTTGAGTTTTCTTTTACATTGCCTGATATTGATGGGAAAAAGAAATTATATTAAAGTTACCGATTAGGATTTTCGAATAAGGCAAAGCTTTAAAAAAGAACAAATTTTACGCACTTTTTGTCGATACAAGAATATCCTGTGCATTAAAAAACATTTTGCTATCAGCTAGCGCCGAGTTAGACAGTGTATTCAATAACTTTGAAATATTTTGTTATAATGATCTCATTACTACTGACTGACCTGGCGTTATACATTACCTAATTCGGCTTCGTATCACGCCCATATACGAGTTTTCATTCTAATATAAGTCTGTATGCATCATATTAATATATTTGTAATCTTTATGTATTTAACAATTATCACGTTTTGCAATAAATAGCAAAAGTAATTAATCATAGTTACGATTTTAAGTTGATTTAATTAGTACAAAAGTTATTTTATGTTTCTATTCTATTAAGTTATTTATAATGGAGTTCTTTATTGTTTGAATGGTGCAAATCTTTCCTCCCCCTTTTAATTTTAAATGAAATGATTGACTTGGTTTATTAAATTTCAATATAATTGTAATGTTTTAAGTGAAGTCATTATTTTATCATAATTTGCAAGTATGATTTGTATTTATTGTACAAATAAACATTTTGCATTAAAATTTTAGTGTATTATTTATTTAACTTTGGTATGTACATATAATATGGGAATCTTTTTTTATATTTTTAAACATTATTCAGATGTTATATGGGATAAAAGCCTGTATGTTTTAATTATTTGTCAAATAGAAGATGCTAGGTGAAATGAAATGTTCTCAGTAACATGTAAAAATATATTTACCTAAACTATAATTGTTACTCTTAACATCAACAAATTCAATAAATAATTTAATAAAAAACATAGCACTCTTTGGAATCTAAATTAGCAATCATAGACCAGTTAAAATCAAGAATTGATCTCTCAATCCATTTTCTCCACCCATACCTCCATGTGGTAATATATACAACAATCCGTCTTCCTTTTTCTTAGGTGAAAACTCAAATAAATTTTTATTGCTGCTATCTAGTTGTAAAAGTGGCCACACAGCAAGGTATTTTGATTTTCCATGGCGACAGAGAATATAAATGTTCTTAGGATCTGATGTATAATTGCCCTTGGGATCATTTATAATTATAATTCCACAAACTAAGGCCCAGTGAGCAGTATGACCCTGTCTTAGACATGGAGAATGATTGCAATCTGCATCATATCTGAATAATGATAAGGTTAATTTTTTCCATATTTTTCTCATTAAATGAAAAATTTCCCCCCTTCAAATATCACATTCACAGAAAATATACAAATTCCTTTACATCATACCCTCATAAAATATCTTTGAAATAAAGAAAAAAACTAATTTAGGAATAGGCACGTAAAAAGAAGAATCATGCCTATCATTAAATCTAAACCCCATGACATTGATTGATGGCAAATAAAAAGGATACGCAACTAATAGAGCAGCACCATTTAACAATTCCTCTATTACTTCCTGGCTGTAGAGCTCGCTTCGTACTTTTACAGTGACATTTTGAAATTCCCCCAAACTGAGTGCCTTTTCAGCCAATTTTGCCATGTCCTGGCAACTGAACATCTCACCATTATTGCTGTATCCCTCAGCTTTGACAATACTTAACAGTTCGTCCGGGCTTACTTCCCCTTTTAACAGCATTGATAATGCTACCAATCCGCAAGTTGGTCCAACTTGCATGATTGCGTCATAATGTTTATAATTATATTTAAAAGGGGGTTGGTGAAGACAAATATTGTTTTTAACACAAGCTTTCAATAGTTCCTCATCATATGTCCATTGACAAATATCAGAAAATTCTGGTAAATTTATACTTTTATAGATTTTAGAAGAGCAGTCAGTATTCAAACAAGAAGGTGGAGGTGGAGGCGGTGCGGGCGGTATCGTGCACATTTTTAACAAAACAATAGGATTCTAAATTATTATTTTGAGAAAAACATTATTAAAGCTTAAAGATTTAAGTAATAAATATTAAATACTAAAAAAATATGAAGTTCTCTTATAGCTGTTTTATGGGCTTTGACGGTTGTGTTGACTTGTTGAGCGCAGTTGTTGACAAATATCTTTGACAGTGACAGTTAAAAAAAGATTGGCAATGATATAGCTGTTTAAAATTTTTATGCCTTGGTATACGTGCAATAAACAATTTTTTCAATAAACAATATTAATAAAATAACTGAAAACGAAAATTTGCATTCAATTAAAATTTGCTTGACAATTCAATATTTTAGCAGTAAAAACCAACTATAAACTTAAAACTTTAAGTTTACTTATTGTTTATGGCTTCTCTTAAAAGTAGCATTTTAAAGCAACCATTAACTTTTTTAACGGTATATTGCTCCATTGACAGAGTGAATAAGTAATAACCAGTTATTATGTTTTCAGTCATCCATTATTCATACGGGTTTCTGCCATAATTTTATTTTTTATATATGATTTCATTAGCAAATGTTCTAATTAATAATAAATTTAAATAATATGCTATCTCATTAATGCTCTTATATCTTGTCATTTCTTATCAAATATCAAGTAATGTCGTTGATATGACTCCTTCACAACACAATATATGCGCTACCAACTTAAATAGAGCTATATTTAATATTACTAATTTACTAGTTTCTGCTCTGTAACCTATTGATTTTTAGCATAGATTTTGGGCGAGGTCTTCAATTTAGTCGCTGTCATTCATTGTCGCTTCATTCACTATAGTGAGGAGTACCTGTGGATATCGTACATTGGAATTAATAAATTCCACGAATTCATTTATCTCAAAAAACTCTTCTATAATCACTATGTATTAACGATAATTAGTGTCTAGCAGGAATTTTTAAGTGACATATAATTATAACCAAACAAAAAGGGTTTGAATAGTTAGTGTTAAAATACGAAACAGCTGGTTAGATTAAGATAGAAATATGTCCGATTCAAGGAAAAACCATCTTACTATAGATGGAGGCCAAGTGAAGGAAGAAGACCACACCGCTTCTTACAAACCAATTCCCGAAAATGATGGAGGTAAGTTTTAGAATAGAATAAGAATAGTCTTATTTAAATTTAATAGAATTATGTATAAAAACTAAACCCAATGCATTAATCTACCGTGAGGATTGGCAAATATTGCTAAATTAAAATTGTACTCTAAAACATGATTTTTCGTTCATGACAAAAATTACCATTGTTCATTATATTTCTATTCTCATTATCAGCTGATACTAGACATTACTTTGACCAAAATTTATATATATATATTATAGTCCGACCAATGTGAGTGGATCTTTAAGCAACTAAAATTTACATTTATGTACAATTTTCGTGTGCATTTTTTATCGAAACTTAATCAAACATCTAGAAACTAATTGTAATTTATGATAAATTATTTGAGAGAAAAATATACGTGCAAAGATCAATAGACTTTGAATTTGCTTTAAATCGACATCTGATCTTGGTCGGATTATAAAGCGCTTTCATTGGACGAACATCGCGATACGCAGCGCCATTTTGTCGATACTCCGCTGAATGATGCAACGCTGTAATCGTTTGCATCGCTTTTGAGTTTTATTTTTATACAATAGTAATCTCAAAACCAAAATTGTGTACATCTTTGAAATTGAGCAAGATTTTAATATGAATAGTATAAGTGCATCCAAACGGAGGACCTATAGAGCAAATCCAGGAAGTTCTTATAATTCCAATTGAGCACAGAGGGGCTGAAATCATTCAGAAATTGATTCAATTGACTTCTCAATAGCAAGACAGCGAAGAATGTAAAATATTTGTGATTAAAGATTTTATTTTCAGTTATTATTGAGTATGTAGAAGCAGACAGAGAGTATATGCAGCTGAATGATTCAGAAGCTATGGAGACACCTGATGACCCGGATGATCACTGGGACAGGGAGAGTATAGTGGGCATGCTTACTCTATATCTTCAAAACATAGATAGATTTAGAAACCCCAAAATAAGGAAAAAAAATGTCTGGATAGAAATAGGGAATGCAGTAGGAAAAGCGGCAGACAGTTGTGATAAGAAATTTAGAAACTTAAAACAAACATATATAAGGCTATTGCGTAAAAGAAACAGAAATGGAGTGACTGCATTTAAATGGCCATACTTTGATTTATTTGAAGAAATATACAATGTAGATGGCGAGTATCAACCAGAAATACAACAAAAGCTTAGAGATGGGACAAGTGAGCGTATTGTTAAGGTTTTAAGGAATATGGGTTCAACATCCAAGTATGACGACATACAAGAAAATGGAGAGCCATCCAGTGGGGAAAATGATGAATTGAAAAGACGATTATTGAAAAAAAGAAATGCAGAGTTTAGAAAAGTGACATTAGAGTTAAGAGATAGACAAAGAACAGTGGAGCAGAAATTAGATAGATTAATAAATATAGTTGAGGAATCAAATAGTATACAGAGGGAACGAAATAGGTTATTTGAAGAGTTTTTAGAAAAATTAAACCAAAATCAATGAAGACTGCCTTTTATTATTGATGTATGTGTAAATATTATTATGGAGTATTGTGATAGAGATAAGATATATATTGATGGAAAATTAAATAAATGACCTAATTATTTTTTAATTTAGAAGTGTTTTTTTTATTATCCAGGAAAGCTACACACTTGCAGGTGCTTTCCAAAAATAATAAGTCGGAAGTTGCTATGAAAATTAGATAACCTGAATTTGATTACAGTTTAGACATCTAAGAGTAATATTTAGATTTCATACTTTATTTCAATACATTAAAACTATTCAATGTTTTTGTTTCTTTCAACAATTCATAACAAGTAAAACATTTATGTTATATATTCTGTTATGGTCACATATTTAAGAAATACATATAATGTTACTTAACTTTTCAATAATACAATAAGAAAATTAAATTCCCACCAAGTTACAAATTACCAAAACCTGAATAAGTTTTAGATTTTAGACTTTATTTAATACAATTTTTATAATACATACAAATTTACATAATCAAAATAACAGTTTTTTGCCAAATGCATATATGTAAGTATATACAATACTTATAACAGAAACTATGCTTGTCCCTTTTAATCTCTGCAACAACCGGACCTATTCTTACTGTAACAGGAACGAACTCTGACTTCAGCTGTCTGCTGTATTTCATAATCATAGCCAACCATATCAATATCACCTTCATATATAATACGTAAAAAAACGCGTTTGAAAACGTCAGGCACCGTTAATTTATCAAAATACATGTCATTTAATTACTATCTACCACAATTAAAATACTAATCGCGTCAGGCGCGTGTTGAATACATGCAACAAATTATTGATATCTAAAATAGAACAGTAGTTTCGTCGTCTTTGATCATTGAACAATGTTGTGATGGTTCCACTGGTGATTTTTATTTTGATCCCTACTCGGTAGCTGTGAAAGACGTTTGAGTCTCACGCAATAACGCATTGCGTGTTAACATCTCTTAGTGTAGAGACGTGTGAAAGCCATACTCACAGCCATTCGCACAGGACCTCGGTAAGAGTATATACTGTAATTTAAAAGAGAGTTTAACTATATAAATATTTTTGTCCAATAAAAAAAAAGTGCTTAATTAAAAAACTACCTACCCACGCCATGTTTTCACTTCTTCAACTTAACTTCAACTTAAGATTTTTAAATGATTTAGTAGACTTTTTTTGCACTTATTTATTGTTGCGTAGCTTCTAAACAGATCAATTGTTTTAATTCTTAAAGTAAATAGTTCAAGAAAACCTTTTCAGTGACCCAAATAATTAATTATGTAGACATTGCTTTCATATTTTAAATGTATATAAACCTGTTACATATCCCTGACGTTTTCTAAACTATGCTATTCACATGTCAATTATAGCATTATGTTAATAAATCATTAATCGATATTATTTACGTTGGTAACTTTTGACTGTTAAATTCTCGCGTTGTTAGGAACTCTGTGATATATTTCGTTATTTCATCACTATACGTAAAAAGTCTCCATTATAAGGGTTTATATCTAAAATTGGTATTTTTATTTACTTTTATATTATAAAGTTAATCCTGTTAGGTATATTAAGTACTTGCCATTGTGTGTAGAGAAATGATAGATAAAACCTAGGTGACGAAGTAAATACAAAAAATGGCAGAAAAGGGAACTGCAAGGCGCATTTCAATTCGTCTATTAATTTATGAGAACTGGAAATAAAAATAGATGGACGAGTCTTAAATATAGATTTTCTTTAATCACCAACCAACATATCCTCATCGTTCTTGTTGGACAAAAAGAAGTAATAACATTTTCTTATTAACATTACCGCGAACCGACGCGTAAGTGCCACGCTCATTCTTAGAGCCCATTACAAGATTAAACTATAATGGACTTACACAGTGCAGCTATTATTACCGATAAACACTTTCTTTAATATCTATTAGTTGATGTAATACTTAGGTTTTCTATTTAATTTTTATTGTTTCGACTTGTAACAAGAGTATATAGATAACTAGTAATTGATTTTGTATGTTTTATTCTTCATAACGGAAGTTCACATTTGTTATGCCGTTTATCAAGTAGTTAATTTTGTATAAAATGGCTTTGCCAAATAAACGTAATTTGATGAAAATTATGTCTATTAGAATGCACTTTTATGACTTACAATATGCAAAATATAAAAAAGAAATCTCTACACAAATTAATAAATTCATATCCTTTTAGATGGATTATTACTTAAGCATTGAGTATATTTACGTAAGTAAATAATTCAGAATGGTATATATGCAGTCAGTATTATGTATTCAAGAAAAATGTGGTCCAGGCAGATGTTTTTACAAAAGATTCTTTGGAACAATGCTCGGTAGGGTTCCAATAAGATAATTTGCCGTTTGCATTCCCTTGACTTCCCCGAAGTTAAATGCAAACCAGTTTTACATTTTGGTTTTCTGTCAGAAACTTGTTAAAACTTAAAACTTGTCTTAAAACGAACTTATGGTCGTACTGAAAGAGAGTTGAGTTTTTAACCATCTTTTACATGGGTGATTTTGTTACAGAATAGCTATGGTGGAATGCTTAAAACATAAAAAAACCTGAGCCTATTCTATGGGTTATTCGTCTGTAGATTTAGTTATTCGAATAACAAACGAATAACTAATTTTTGTCTATGAAATGCGAAACGTTGTTTGCGGTGTTAATTGCCTTACTACTTTAGTTAAACTTTGTCTTCGACTCTTTTATAGACTGTCCTTATTACAGAATATAAATAATTATTGAACTATGTGCTGTTTAACTATTTATTTTTATTTTAAGCTTTCAAAATTATACAGAACGCTTTTTATTGCACTACACGAATTTTTTCACCTTTGGTGGATGTTTCGTGATTTATTTCCATTTTATTTATTTATTGATGAGGAAGGATGTTTGATATTCCTCCCATAAAATCAAACCAGTACATGCAAGTATATTGCAGATCTGACTTTTTATTCTAGCTTTGTATAAATGTTGACTTTGCTATCTTCAAGTGTATTGATCATTTATTGTTACGAAATAACATATTACATAACGCTATCACTGCAAAATGTATCTATAAGTTGGCTTTTATAAATCGCTGATACGTTTCTAAGCAATATTTGAAAAAACAGAATTAACAATAAATAAGGTGTTTGTTCAAATTTATACCTTAATATAAATAAAAATGAAATAGCAAAATCAAATTAATTTGCAGTTTATACATTGTATCCACAAAACATTTATATAAAAAACAATGTTCACCTAAAAACTGTTTACAGCTTCAATTGAAATATCATTTAGTTTTTAGAAATTAACATTCTCATTTCGGATCATCTTACAAGCTGTAAATAACATGAAATACTATAACTAATTTGGCTAGGAATTGGTAAAAAAGACAAGAATATTATGACACTGAAACAGTCAGAAAAAACTGCATTCATATACGGAAAATGTAGAAAAGCGGACTCAGTACTTTAAGTACTTCACTTGCAAGTTAACTGGTTGTTTCTGTGTCATCGTAAATCTCATCATGTTCGACGGGCACTGACCAGTGCATATCTAGGGTTGTCTTCAGCAGTTATTTTAAATATATATTCTATGCCACAGACATGTCAAACTTAAACTTACTATAATGTTTTACTTATTTCATAATCCGTCGCTTGTGCACCCGAATATGAAATGAAATGTCGATTTGACCGTTTCAAAGTTTAATATAACCGTTTGAGGCAAAGTCTAAAGGTGACGTCTTGTAGAATTATGTCAAGATAATATGATTATTAAATATTCTCTTTCTCCGTCGTATCTTTGGACAGCCCTGTATTTATCGAGTTTGGTTAAGCGGTAGTCGTGGCCGGCAGTGTTCCGATTAACCCCTGTAAGTTTGGACGTAGTTTGAATTGTGTTCAGTGCGGCTTTAGTCCTAAACCGTTAGTACTTTCAGTTTGTAATTATATACATATACATATTCAGAGTGATTTTCTAGTAGTTCAAAATAATACAATAAGTAAATTATTACTTTGTCAAAAGAAGTAATTGAAAATGATTATTAGCACATATTGTTTTAATTATAATATTAATAAATATGTATCAGCTTTTATACCTTTTTAATCAAACCCAAATTACGCCAAATCTCTACCGAATGTGTAATATACTGGAAGAAAATCGCTGTGTTACACTTTAATATTAGATTTATTTGCTATTTAATAAGATTTTTTTTGTAGATAAAGTAATTAATTTATATATTTTAAACACGAGTACATATTTTTAATAAACACTCATAATGTTGGGTAGAAAGTAGATCATTCTTTGTAGCAACCCTAGTATACGTGAAAGTCGTAGTCGACTTTTAATTGGAAACTATAAATTTCTAGTGAATAATGCTTTAGAAGTTGAAAAAAGATCGATTAGCTCCTCACAGCAACTGTAACTCAACTGAAAAGTGTCCTATTCTCATTGTCTTTCGTCGTATCGACAAAAGTAACTTCCAAATATATTGTTTGTGTTGAATATAAAAATAGACCAGCACTATTTGATAATACGCTAGTACAGGTTATAAATTGACCGTTGTATTTACAAGTACAGTTTGAACAAATTAGTATCTATCTTGTTAATTGGAAAATAACATTGCGTTGGCGTATATCAGTCTTGCGCGTTACTGATAGGTACACTGTTAAATAACACATTCGTTTAAATTCTTCAATTTTGTTTTCATGATTAAGGTTAGTTTAAACGATTTCAAATTATGACATGTAATCCAATGGTGTTCCAATCTTTTTTTCGCTACCGATTTTCTAGCAGATGTCTTATGAAGTTGTGTATTAGTAAATTCATCAACTTTAAACGCGTTTTGACCAAGTTTATGTATACGAGTAGTGGACAAGTGAATAGGCGAAGCAACTGCTGCCGACCCCCCGGAATTAGCCTTAGAATAAACAGGATACAATTTCTAAGAAATTTATATTTATTTTTCAGATTTCCGTACATCAAAGTCGAGTCTTAAGAAGGAGAAGGGTTCTGGGGACGAGGCTGAAGAGAAGCTACTTGCTAAAGAGGAAGAAGCTAAGATAGTCACAAGAGTCGACATGGCTGACGCCAAGTATGTGGTAGAAGACCATAGAAATGGCGATGCGAAGATTGAACTTGATGCTAATAAACGGGTATGTGCTCATCGCTACGACACTTAAACTTTCTACGACTATTCTATTATAACTTCTTAACTCCAATAGTATATCAAATAAATATGGCTAAAATAATGAGATAAGATGAATGATGTGGAGATTACTTGATCTAAATTTGGTTCGTGTTATCTTAGATGCTTCAAACGGAAATATCAGATCTTTCAATTTCTTTTAAATGTATTTATATGGAGATATTTATGTCATCATATTGGAATACTAATTCATATTTACTAGGAAGCGTAGCCATTTGGTCTTAATCAAAATGTTATATTTCCTTTTCTAACAGCAATTCACGGGTCTAACAAAAGAAGAGCTAATGAAGTACGCAGACGATCCGTTTTGGGTGCGCCTGCGCTGGTTCATGTTTGTGCTGTTTTGGGCGCTGTGGATCTGTATGTTGGCTGGTGCTATCGCTATTATCATACGAGCTCCAAAATGTGCCCGGCCTCAGCCGCGCACTTGGTGAGTTCTATTATGATATACAATACACGAATTCTATTAGGTCGATAAATAAATAAATAGTTAGGATTACTAACAGAGATACAAATCTGAGTACAAATCTAACTTTCTACTGAAGAATATGCATAAATGTAGACATTAAAATGGTGTTGCGTTAGAAGTATTAAGTTCCTGTAGAACCTTTAAGTCTTTTATCAGATTTTGTATATTAGTTCCTTAAAGTTTATTCCTGGATTTTGATAATTGCGTTTACTTGTTAAAAATGAATCCACATATACAAAATATTCCATTCCAAAGTAATTACTTAAAACTATCAAATTAATTTAATATATACATGAAAATAAGTGTGGTTGTCAATCTGCATACATTTTAAAAACATATTTTTTTGTAATCCCCTCTGAAAAGGCCAGCTTCGTTTAGGTACTAGTGTCTGTCCTGTATCACCTGTATGCTCTGTATATTACAGATAATAATATCAATTTGTACTATAGATGATAAAATACGTTATACCGATAAACGTTAATGCTTTAGAAAATAAGGACAATATAATAACTTAATTAATATATTCATATACATTCTCAAGGTTTGAAAAAGGACCACTGGTAGACCTATCAGCAGTTGAAGACTACAGCCTCATAGAGAAGGAACTGCCTATGCTTCAAGATGCGAAAGTGTCTGGAATCTTTGCGCCCTCGTGCAAGGAGACGTACTCCGTACTGGATGACGAGTCTGTCAGTTGTCTTGAGCAGTTCAAGCAGTTTGTTCAAAAGGCGAAGAAGTTTGGTGTTAAGTGAGTCATCTATACATCAATACAGATAAAAATTTGGATTGTCTATTTGTAATATGAAAATAGCCGCTTTTTACTAAATGCTTAGTGATGTGTATATGCGTATAGATTAAAATAATTTTTTTGCCTATTTCTTTGTTACTGCTAATCTCTGAAACGGCTGGACACATTTTAACAGAACTTAGCTGACAATATAGCCCGTGACATAGATTACTTTTATTTCATCATCTGTTTTGTAATTTAAGCTCAATAGACATGAAATTGAAAATGTCCAACAAGTCCAGTAAGAAACAGGCGTATTGGCGTTAGAAAAGTACTAAATAATTCTTATTCCTACAGGGTGATCGTTGAGTTGACCGCAAACTTTGTGTCGACGTCGCACAAGTGGTTCCAGCTGAGCCAGAATCGCTCTAGCGAATACAGCGACTATTTCATTTGGCGCGCAGGAACGGAATATGACCCCAACGATAACAACACTTCGCCCAAACCACCAAACAACTGGGTATTGTATAATATACTAGCTTATATTAAGAATGCATGGCCTATTTAATTGATTTTTAGACCTCGTAAGAAACTGAAATGAAGTTAAAATATAAAATAAAGTCCTATATATACAGGGTGTTTGAAGATTACTCTCGAAGCCGAAAACGGGTGATAGTAGTTATGACACCTTTGATGATGGGACGGAAAAAAATTCGAGCCCGACTGTAAAAAAATCACATTTTTAAAACGTTTTTTTAGAGTTATTTACGCTTCATCATGTTTATACAGCTAAATGAAATGATAATTTAATTTCCGTTGTAATTTTTTATGTCAATACTAAAAATAGTCTTTAGAAAACTGATTGTAGCTTATTTATCACTCAAAAAAAAGTTTTCTGATAGAAATGCTAGTCAAATTAATTATATTTAAGTTGTGACACTATTTTGGTCCTCCTCAGATTCATTTTTAGTTTAGTTATTAAGTAGTGTTGTCAGATAATTGTTTATTCAAATTTTAATTGACTTAACGATTTAGATATCTACTCTGGATGAACCTGCCTGGGACCTAAGCCCTAAGCGTGGTGAGTTCTACTTGCATCAGTATGGGGTCAATAAGGCTGACCTTAACTTCCACAATGAGGCCGTGGTGCGTGAATTCGATGCTGTTATAAAAATCTGGATGAAGGCTGGTGCTGATGGTATAAGGTACGTTCATATATTTTGAGTAAAATGTTCCTTAACACCTCTTATATAATGTACAATATGGCATTCTTTGGTACATTGTTTAAATAAAATTAAAGTATTCCTGCTGATATCCCGATTAAACTTTGGGGCAGGAGGTAATGCAAGAGGGTGAACAATAAAACGTGTTCTCATACTAACCAAATTATTCTTAAAATCGGTCGAGCCGTTTCGGACGATTGCCACTACAAATATCTCGCATTGTTTTTATATATTAGAATACGACCTCTGTTATATACTATATTGTTTTCAGACTTCAAAAAGCCCGGACTCTGCTCGTAAATACAACTTTCGCCGACGAAGAACCCCGCCTGGGCCGCGGCAGTGTGCTCGATGCGGATTTCAAACAATACGCGTACTATCAGCATCGGCAAACCGCAGACCATCCCGGGCTCGACCAGCTCTTTGCACACTGGTCAAACCTCACGGATGCATCCCACTCGATTCCATCTACCGGTCAGTAATATACACAGATTATATGTTCCATACGGCATACACACAGGCATTACTGGAAGGTACGAAAGTAACTTTAACGTTCGGTTAGTTTTAATAGCCATTAGGCTAAAAACGCGAACGTCCATAAAAAAAAGTAACTTACAACAGTTACGTGTATTTATGGTTATTTTTCTATTAAACATTATACACACACAGATTACTGGATTGCTTGAAATTATCTCTTATATCTTATTACATATTTATGGTAACAATTTTTTTATTAATAGGTGAGTCCGTGTTCACACTCGCCGAAGCGACGGGTCATCCGGAGTGGTTCCTTTTGGACCGCAACAGCAGCTCATTGCGGCCTGTATCCTCGTCCCCACTGTCGGTCCGGGACTCGCTCACTGCTGCTGCCAAACTTAATGAGCGAGTATCCCGCTGGCCGTTGATACAGGTACACTATCATTATAAGCCATATATATAGCCAATATTACATTTATTCATAATATAAAATGTGAGAAATAAAGTATATCGATTTCCAAAGTAAATGTATTATTAATATAATTTATCAACTTGTTGGATTAGTTAATGTTTGGAAAGGCCAAATAACTGTAAGGTTTTAAAAGTATTTTTTGATTTTTAGCTTGAGGCAGATGAACCAAGTGTAGAGGCAGCTGCGTTTAGCATGCTGTTGCCGGCTGCGCCCGTGCTGCAACTCAATCAGTTGCAAACCGTCGATAATGACACTTCAGTTGTGCGTATAACTTTATTTCAACTTTACATACGTTAATATTTACGTTCTAATCTCCGGTAAAGCGTATGGCTAACACAGATTGCTAAAAATGAGATCACGATTTTTGGTGTGTCACTAAGTAAATCGTAAATGCAATAAGAAAGCTTCAACCGTATATCTGTATTGTAATATGATTGGTTATATTTCAGACTACGCTGTTAGCCACCCTAGAGGCATTGCGCAGCGATCCTAGCGTGGAGCACGGCCGTTACAATATCAGCGCGGTGCCGACGATCAACTCCACGCTCACCATGCTGGCATGCGCCAGGTATTGTGTAACTGTATCTTATATTACTTGGACTGGGAATCTGCAATGCCCATTATCAGACCAATTTGAGTTTAAAAAGGGTATTTTTTATGCATCCGACCACTTGCCGCCATATCATTCTGTAAATAAAATACTCCGTACCGTATACATGTGACTTGTTATATGAATTTTGAAATCATTTACACAAGATATTATTCGATACATTTTAATCATATGTGTCTTACTCACAAAACTGTGATTTATTTATTTTTTATTTAAATAGTATTAATTTATGGAAAGGTTTAATAAATATTTAGAAGATCTGGTGAATCGATCGTCAAATCATCACAATCGATTTAAAACTCACTAAAGTTCGCAAGTTTGTAGGTTTTGTTTATGTCGCTTTAATATGA
>JAOSYY010000003.1:7802335-7820377 GCA_025727935.1 Hebomoia glaucippe
GTCAAATCATCACAATCGATTTAAAACTCACTAAAGTTCGCAAGTTTGTAGGTTTTGTTTATGTCGCTTTAATATGAATGATTCTCGTTAGATGGAAGGCGGGTCACACTGGCTACGTGTCGGTGTATAACCCGGGCAATACCGGCCGCGCCGACCTCACGTCGTTGCCCGGTCTGCCCGAGCAACTCACCGTACACCATCTCTCTGAGGACGTGAAGCTGTATACTAAGTACGAATTTTTTTATATTACAGACTCTCATTGAAAAAGAAACTTTTAACTTCTTCACTGATTGTTCATTTCAATAAGAAGAACAACGAAATGCTTTAATAATTTTAACCATGTAAGGTGATTTATGGGTTACATCTGCACTTCATCTACTTACTGTGTGATGAATCATTAAGTAAGTTCCATATTCGAAATATACAGGATGTTTGGGGACTGCTCCCGAAATCAAAAACAGGTAAAAATACTAATGACACCTTTGATGAAAAGACGGAATAAATTTCGATCGTGACTAAAAAACATATTTTTAAAACGTTTTATTAGCGTTATTTCGCTCAATCATGTTAGTCCAGCTGGTTTTATTATTATGCTTCATTGTTGGTTCTTTGTTTTTCATTAATGTATTTTTATGAAACTATCGCTTCATTCAGATGTACTTACAAAATGGAGCGTAAATAATGCTAATAAAAAGTGTTAAAATATGTCTTTTTTTAGTCAGGATCGATTTTTTTTCTGTCCCTTCATGAAAGGTGCCATTAGTACTATTACGTCTTTGTTTTCGGGAGCTGTCTCCAAACAACCTGTATAGTTTACGAATTTGCCGACATATACCACGTTAGCAATCATTCTCACCGGTTATAAAACACCTATTTAAGATAGTCAAAACTAGATTTTCTAACTAATATTTTTAAAATTTCAATTCTCAGCTATACCAGTAATACGGCAGTGAGCGCAGACGCAGTGCTGGTGCCTGCGAAGTCTGCTCTCATCCTCTCCTATGTACCCAAGACTAGCATCGAAAAATAATCGTATGCCGTTTTGTTGGAATGAACAAAGTGTTTCATTGTACACTGGATTTGCTTTGGAATTGAACTAGCTTCATCACCAATGTATGGTATATAATTTGCATTTGTTTTTATTTTGAATATAATACATGATTACTGCATAAAATTTGTTTAACTATAATCATTTACCTGTGTTCTATACACTATATTTATAATAGTTCTTGTGTAATGTAACACAAACTTGATGAGCCCTAAGCTTTGAGAGGAATTATGAGGCAAATAAAATATCAATATAATATAATTCATATATTTCCAAAATTGAATATTTTGCATAGTTAACATTTTAAAAGCGTATATTTGTACAAACGTCTATAAACTATCGATAAATGTTACAGGATTTAAAAAATTAAGGCCCCAATATATGGCGCTATTATTAATCATTAAGAATCAAATACGTCTATGGACAAATTGACTACTGCCGACCCCGATGTGTTTAAGACTACTTTTTTAAAACAAAAAATTCAAATTGGGAGAAGTCTATCTAAGGTCTTGTATAAAGATCCACAATTATATTCATATTAACAAATTCGATATTCATATAATTATTATTTTAAAGTCCGGGGGCCTCCACAAGTTTCAGATTTTCTTTTTGTATAGGATAAGTCTTGAAAAAAACGAATTCGTCTCACACATACGTTGGTACCAAGCATACGGCACAAAGATTTTTTGTTAAGTTTTCATAGACTTGTCCTATCCCTTGCGAAGTATTCCATGTACTATACCGTTCTTGTCGATAAAAATCACATTTAATAAACAATACCCTCTTTACTTCTAACCTTTAAATTATTATTATTTAAATAATTCGTTTAAGGTCATATTTTTTATTTTAGATTTTTATACAAAAACTTATTGTTCAAATCTGTGAGAAAAACGACACAAACGACATGATACAAAAAAAAACAATTCAGCTCCTAAACATATTAAACAATAAAGAAAGTATGCAAGTATGAGACGAAACAACGTTCGTTCCCAACTAGATGAAAATTCAAATAGTATTCTACGTGTATTACCTTGAATTCGCATTTGGACTGATTATATCGTAAAATGACTTCACCAAATAAAATAATGAGAACGTAAAAATTATTTGTATTGTTAACTCTATATAGATATTTGTTAAACTTTCATTAAATTTCATTTCTGACATGACTTGTACAGTTTCGAAAGTGTAGTTTTCAATTTTTAATGATTTAATTTGAAGTTTTGGAGACTATTTTAATTGGATATCTTTAAAATCTATCTTAAATTGAACAAACTTGTTTGGGTCGTTTTATCAATTGATAGAAAGATATTTAAGATCCTATCTAAATAAATATCTTTAATTGAAGTGTTTTAATCAATTAATTGAAGATCGATGGTTAATTTTAGCAAATACAATTAAAGTGCGAATGCTGTTATTTTTATACCGCTGGAATCTTAAACAGTTTTAGTGTAGATTTCCTATTTGTTGAAATTATTTCCACGTTTAATGTTTTAAAGAATACGTATAGGAGAAAATGGAATAGTTAGTTTCCTCTTGACCTAATAATCATTTTCATTATTCGCCAAAAAACTGTTATGCACATTTTATTAACTCCATGCCCAAAAATTATTTACAAATCACTTATACCACCCTCGCTTCAGTGGGCATCTAACTTTATCACATCAAATTTACCGAAATTTAGCCAAAATAAAACGACTTAGTATCACAAGCGTGACTCGTCACGTTGTCGTTTGTAAGGCTTGTGGGGTTACCTGCGGCGAGCGGCTGGTTTCGGCTTGTTAAACTGGAAGTTGGCGCATTTGGGTATGTGTCTCTCGGCGGCGCCCTGGTTGAAGCGTCTTCCGCAGTGCGGACACTGGACGTAGTCCGGGTTCTCCGAAGGCGGTGGTGGCGGGAGGTCGCTCAATTTTCCTAAAATTAAGTACAAGTTCGTGAGAAACATAATTTAATTATTAAACGTAAATTAACTACAGAGATGCGTTAGACAAGTAGTAGGTAGAAAGGGGTCTTGTAAGGCACGAAAATGTTAAAAATGGAAAAGCTTAAACTCACCGCCAGCGTTAAGGTGTGCCTGCACCTGCTTAGCGGCACGTATCGCCTGTATGAACTCTTCGTGCTTCTGCCGCCAGGTGCCGTTCAGCGACTTCGAAACCTTTGTAGAGGAAGTTGTAGTGCCCTTGCGCAGTTTCCCGATAAACGGCTCCGCTTCAGTGCCCTAAATACAAATCATTAATGTTTCCCCTCTATATAAATGCTTAGTTAGTTAAGTATAAACAGAAAGTTAAGAGAAATAATTTATATTTAATGTTTTTTCAAAATTGTAGATTTTTTAGGAGTTAGAGCTTGAAATCTTATACAAACAAACAAAACCAGACAAATATCATGCTTATAGAAATAAGGTAATCAAATAAAGACTAGGCAAGATCGAACCCATATCCCATTGCTGTGAATGTAAGATGTAATACAAACAGACCATTAAATTGAGAACTTGGCCATTTTGACATTACTTATGGACAAAGAAAGGAACATAAACGTAAATATGTTTTATTGTATATTTTGAAGTACTAGCTATTTTTTTCATTATTTATGTCCTCTCGTTGGTCTAGGTCTATTAAAAAATATATAAAATAAAAGTATATACGATATATTTAAAAACCATACTTTTATCCAATTAGTTCTTGCCTTGTAATTTTCCACGTCAGTTCCCTAATCCAAAAGTAGCATGAAAATGAGTTCATAACTTTTTTGTATAAAATTCAGTCGGTTTTTACTTATAATACATTTTTAGACTTCATCTCGGTAAGACTTTATTTGTATATCAAGTTCAATCGTTCAGCTAGAGAAAATCAATCATTATCAACGGACGTCGAGCTATTTACCAGTTTTCAAACAGACGACACACTAATTTCTATATCACAACATATACATACTTTGACGACGGTTTAATTGAAGCATTATCTTTGTAAGACCATTATTATACAAACACCTGGCAAAAAACGAACACTTGCAAAATCAGTTCATACGCTTAGGAGCTGCTATGCCACAAACTGATATCCACAAACATAAAAACACTCATCTGTAGGATGATAGAAAAGAGTGTAAAATTTAATTAAAATTATCACAAGCGTTTTTGAGATAAAAGATCTGATATGAATTTGAAATTACCGCGAGCCTATGTTTGAGCACGTCGTAGGGCTTCCGTCTTTTCGAGTGAGTCTTTTTGCAAATTTCCTGGTGCTTCGCGAGGCGGTCGGGGGCAAAATGCCGCCCGCAGACAGCGCACGCGTCCGCGCTGCCGCTGTCTGCGCCGCTCTTGACGGCTGATGTAACTCCGGCGCGCACCTTCACAGCCCCACCGGGACTTTGAGGACTCTAAAGTAGAAAGGAGATAAGGAATCGATAATACAAGGGATAACAAGCTACTTTTTATAATAGAAGAATATTTTGAATATGTTTGATAAAATAAACCTTTCTCATATAAATGTTCAAGACTATATCAAACAATTCTTATACAAAACAAAATTATATAAGATAAAAATAAATATTGAATAGTATAAAGATAAATATCTACCGTTGGATTTCTCCTTGGTACCTGAAAGGAAGGAAATAAAATCAAAAAAGAATAAAAAATAAAGTATGCATACAACTTATGAACAACTTCTTCGTAAACAAAAATCATTATTAAATTGGCACAAAAATGTCTGGCAACACAAGGGGACATGATACTTCAATTAAGCCTGCGACAACTTTCTGCAATTATCTAAATGCTAGAGCTAATATATAAGCTCTGGCCTCCAATTAAGCGGAACTTAGAAAAGCTTGTATTGATAGTTGATTTAATTATAATTAACGAGATACTTGTATGTACATTTTGTATACTCACAGGGTTCGCTCCCCGCTGCATGACCCCTCGGGGTTTACTGCTCTCAGGCACCTAATAAATTTACGCCATTCATTTAATTATAATATTTACAAATAATTTACAAAATACATCACATTTTGTTATGAAAATTAACGTTTAACTGACATTGTTTGAATTAGGAACGTCAAAAATATTTTAATGTCATTGCAATAGAAGAGTTCGTATATGTCACAGTCGAGACGTTAGACGTTTATGACCAAATCTTTTCTCACGCTAGTTCGTGTTGTGATAGTATTTTACTATGAAATAAGTATTTTAAAGAAATTCTTATATAATATCGGATAAACAAAGAATTATACCACAGTAAACGTCTCTACATATATCCACTAAACACGAACGAATTAATGCAATTTGACACAGTTAATTTATTATCTAAAATAATTGTTGATTTTACTGTTACTATAAACTATCGAGCTATTTGTAGAGTTGGCGACCATATAATTGCGCTTACCACATTTTCAGTTGTAGTCTTCTTTGGCGGCGCTACACTTTGCTTTGGCGCGAATCTGCTTGTTTTTGTTAATGGTTGAGATGCAGTTCTGTGTGATATTGCATTATTAAATTTAAAGGTACATACATATAGTTACGAAAAATTCCTACATCAAAAGCAAAACAATATGTTACAATAATAATACCGTACTCTACGATTAAATAAATATATTGGTCTTTATAACATGCCACAACTAAAGTGGATAAAATCGATCAACTGGCTTTGAATTTTTTTTTTTTTAGGATATACAAAACTATAAGTAATTCGAAAACTTTGGTTTCTTTTATCTTGTATAAGTATAAACATAATAGTAGAAAGCATAATTTTATGTTATAATAAATCAAATGAATAATAAATAATACTAACTTCTTAATAACTTTCTTTGTGTCGTGTTCCGGTGAACTAGGTGTAGCGACTGGGGCTAGTGCCTCTGGGAAAGTCTCATTCTCCAACAGTTCCTGATGCTGCGGTCCGTCCAGGTCATCTTTCGGTGACATGTCCTCACCATTCTTTAACTTATGTATAAATTACATTTGAATAACTTTCGAAAGAGATTAAACTATCTATTGAGAGAAAATAATGGTTTTAAGAAATAAATTCTCACCAGTTCCGTCACTGTATTGAGATTAACTTCATGATTGTGATTGAGATCGCCAGAGCCATTAATTATATTGTTGTTTACTTTTAATACCTGGAAAAGAAAATAGAAATCATTATTAAAAATTGAGCAACACGGACATGAGCGTGTGTCTAATATTTATAAAGGTCTTAATTGATATTAATTTTATATGGTCTTATATTTATGCTAATGTCACACTTAACTAAAATTCATTACAATGATTAAGGCACATTATTTATTATACAATATTATAACGATTATTTACTTAATTCATCAGAACTCTGTAAGTCACCCGTAAATGTGACTGGTGGACACAGGGACGCATTTAATAACCGCCGCCTCATATCCCAATTTTTAATATATATAATGTTTAGATAATGGAGTAGCGATCTTTCGCACTCTATCAATTTTGCAGCCCTGGGCGCTATCCCTGAGTGTGCATAGCGTAAATCCAGTTCTGAGTGGACAATAGACACAACGACGCAAAAGAATAATTGTTTTGATACGGTTACAGTGTATTTTATTTAATCATTCGTCAATTTAATCATGTTTTCATTGTTGAATATAAATGAAACTAGTCACTATACAGTTTCTTTCGGTATATTTATGATATCTAAAAAATTATCGAACCTTACGAATGTTTATTGCAACATTTCTACGAAGCACTTGTCGACAATTTGACAATTGTTAAGGAAAAATATATGTCTATCTATATACTTCTATTTCAGACGTTATGTTCATCCCACATGTAAAGTAATAAGATAATATTGTGTGTTTGTTGGGTGTCAATAGTGTAAAGCGGTTAACCGCAGTGCAGGTTCACAATTGCGGTCAAATGAGCACTATATAACAAACAACTAGGTTGTCTAACAAAACAATGTGACGGAAATCTTCTATTACACAATATGGAAGACAATTGTTGAATATGTGTCGGACAAGATATACGATGACAACGAGTTTGTTAAAACCAACTATTTTGCAAAATAGTAAACATTACTTGCTGACAATCATAGCAGTGAGCTTTTATTGCATAATCATTACAATGAAAGTTACTAATTTTTCATACTAGCTGTCTTGGCGTACTCTGTACCGCCACAGATTTAAATAACGTGTCCATAATTAAAAATCAGGAACAAACAAAAAAGAATTAAAAAGTTTATCTTTAAATTATACCTGTGTAATATTCTGTTTTTTAACACTGTGTGTGCTGACAGTGGTGTGAGTCCGGGTAGTTTTCTTTTCAACTGCGACTTTCGACGATGTGTTAGCAACTTTGCTGTATCCATTTGGTATTGCTTTCCTAAGTTGTGTTCGCTCTGTATTTTGGATCGGCTGAAGAGGGTAACTCTTGTCTATTCCTTTTGTACGACGCTCTTCGAACATTTGTCGTACCTTAATTGAATAAAATTGAAATTATAGTCTAGTGCAAGTTGATCATATTAACTTATCATTGCTATTGCATACAAACTAATATTTTTTAATGATATATCTTTAAACAAGTCATCGTTAGTATAACTAAAAATTATCCCAGTTTGAAATACTGTTAATAATCTTATTAATGTTTTCAATTATTTACGCAAAATATTCATATATTAATTGTTAAACTTTTTTATCAAATATCCGACCGAGACCGTTAAAGATTTTTATATAATAAAATAAAAACTTCTGATTTAAATATAGTTTTCAAATTGTTATATTTGACAATAATGCTGAGTTACATTCCCCAGCTTGTTATTTACGCAGTTGTAATATATGTAGAATATGAACAACACAAGATTGGTGGTCATGAACAAACCTTTCCTGGTGGATGTGTCGCGGTGGGACTAGGTGTGGTGACATTACCGTTGCTGGGGGACTGTCTCACTCTGTCCAACGCTCTCGCCTGCTGAGCTTCATATAATGAGGCTATTTTTAATTCCTTTTCTTGCATCTGCTTTTGTTGAAACCGCGCCTGTATAGTGATTTTTTTTTAAATATTTTATATTAGCTGACCCAACAGGCGTTGTCCCGCCTTCACCTTTAATGTTGAATTAGAATTAATACAATTAATAAAATATGAATCAAATAACTTCCAATTAGGTGTAATTACAAACGTTAATTTTATTTAAATTTTCTTCAATACAAATTTCTAATGTTCCGTTTAACTTTTAATGACCAAGGGAAGAATCTCTATATCACTACATATATAAATTAATACCACTCTATATAACGTAACCTGTTATTTCTATTTAACAGACATCATTTTAGAGAAAAATGAAACTTCTTAATCAGTCTAGTTAAAATTACAAAATATCAGAAGAGCTGTGACCCAACACAAAATTTATTTCATCACACTAACTCAGATTGGTATTACAAAATAATTAGGGTTCGAGAAACGTTTATTAAAATATCTTTACAATAATTGGTTGTATAATTATTACAATTATACAATCAATTATTTTTGTAACTTACGCGCATCGAAACGTGCATTACTACACTTAAGCATTTCCCTTCTACAAGCGGTAATTCATAACCTGGACGTAATTCAAATGCGATTAAGATTCATTCCATCCATTTAACACACGATAATTTACTAGAAATACGAATAACATGCTTGTGAAAGTCAAGAAATATACTATAGGTATGGCAGAGAATAGATTAAATCTTTCGATTTAATGTAAAATGATTTTCCGTCAGAGTCGAGGCCATAGCTTCCAAACGGCGCCTGTATCGCACCCTAGTGTCCGCTACAACGTATGCAAATGATATATCATCAATAAATCTCTTCATCGCGCTTGTCAAGGAAATGGACAATAGTCTATACAAGGTTGGGAACTTGCGATCTAGAACTCTAGACCAACTAGTCTTTCTTTCAGCCTTGTCCGAAGTCACGTAATAAAAGAGTAGGAAGGCTAATCAGCCGTTAAGGCAGCGAACGAGAGGTTGACTCCTACGCATCACTGCGCGCGACAACCTGCCGCCCGCGTACCATTGTTTTATTCGTGTTTCCATTTCCTATTACTTATTTAGCTTGACTTGAAGGTCACTATAAAATTTTGCTATCATTTTTACACATTTATAATTTAGATTCCATATATTTCTACGGTGATATCTGTATTAACTCATAAATTATATCTTAAAAACTAACAAATTTTATTTTAAACAAAAATATACAGGTACAATACAATTTTCGAAAAAATCCTAATATGCGTTTGAAAATCAGCTGATTACCTTCATGGCTTTGATCATATTATATATTTATACTTTTATTAAATATAATTTTAGTGAATGGTTAGGTTAAGGTTTATTAATATATAATTATTTTAATTTTAAATATATTGTGATGTTTTTATTTATATCCTCGCGGATGGAGTCTTATCGCAATGAGAATTGATAAAACATCAATACTGATA
Source organism: Hebomoia glaucippe (assembly GCA_025727935.1). Lineage (NCBI taxonomy): Eukaryota > Metazoa > Arthropoda > Insecta > Lepidoptera > Pieridae > Hebomoia > Hebomoia glaucippe. The sequence goes on from JAOSYY010000003.1 coordinate 7,811,807, forward strand.
AGTATAGACAATTGCAACTTATAGCTATAAATAATCTAAACCAAATACAACTGTAGGAAAATAGTTTCAAAACTATTGCAGTCGTTCATTTGTGACGCAATGTTGCCACATCATTTAAAAAAATTTAGGTACGAGAACTAAACATAGAATATTTCACATAATATAAAATTTCTCAATAATAATACTTTTTAGTATAACATTAATAACTATTATAAAATAATGATTATAATATTTTTAATGTGCGTTAAAATGTGTGAATAGATACTAGATTTGAAACAATGGAAATATTCGTTTATAAATCATATACTTAATACAGTTCAGTGGATTTACACAGGAGTCATTGCCTATCCTCACAACGTTCACATTACATTTTATCCTATCATCGGATTTAATTTATTACCGTGTCAGAAAAGGAGAATTGAATTTTCTTTAAATTATAAATGCAATGACTTTTTTATTTAGTTTTAGACAGGTTTATTATAAAAAATGTAAGTGATGTATTGTATCAAGAATATATGAAATTATAATTTTTTTAAAAACATTTTCTTCCGTTTCAAATAATCGTCATAAAATTAGTGGGTATACTTGATTCCATTATATAATTAATTGAATAAGATCAACTGTACTGATAAATCAAAATTGAAACGTATTAATATCCTTGACGCGGTATTTTATGCGAAGGATACATTAAATATAATTAATAGTGATGGCAAATGGTCAAAATTCAACCGTAATGAATAAGTTAATTAGTTTCTTTTTTATAAGAATAATTATCATTCTAAAAATTTAATAAACAAATTAGGTTAATGTACCTCGTATTTTTTGTTAGCTTCAGTGGTAATTTTAGAGGATCTCTGGTGTCAACCGTGATGTGACCGTCCCAAGTCACAGAGGTTTCTTTTTCTATATCTTCTTACATACTTAAAATGAGGTTAAAGAGTTTGTTTGGTTGAACACGCTAATCCCAAGAACTACTGCTTCGAATAGAAACATTATTTCAGTGTTGAATATTTCATTTATTGAGGTATAGAAAGATTTAATGTCGCGATTAATAGGTAAGAAGTATCAGGCATGTTGTAAAAACGTGGAAAATTAGTTCCTTTTAAGAGCTTCCGTTATTACGGAATTGTTTGTCTCGTAAAGCTCTAAAAAAGACCTTGTTAGTACGTCTATCTTATAAGGTTGTATCGCTTTACCATTATATAGTATAGTTAGTTTTTAGTTATAGTAATCAAATTTGTACATTATGTTATGTTACGCAGACGAAGTTGAGCGGGTCATCTAGTAATATATGTGTTTTAGATGTTATTTCCATATGTACGTCAAGGCAATCCGTCTCGTAGATGGCCATATATGGCAAGTTCGCAAGTAGTGACTCATTGTCTGTCATCGACCTTACTGCAGATAGAAACGGGTTTTGCTTAAATATGTTTTCTTATTGCCGTTTAGATGCGACGCATTTAAGTTTCGATTTTTAACTAAGGAATATATTAATAAGAAATCATAATAGTTTACAGAATCAATATTTTTTGGAATTTGGAAACAATAAAAGATAGATTGAGAAGAAAGGTACAACTACTATGATAACAAGAACAAAACAATGTTTTGAGTGACCCCCGCCACAAAAATATAGCTACGATCCACTACGATTACGTAAATTTTTATAAAAATAAAAACGCATCAACATTGGCCTTTTCGTTTAGTCTTTAGGATGCTATAAACAGATACAAGCTCATATAAGTAGATTTTTTATAGGGGGTTAAAAAGTATGTAAATACGAGCGGTTCGCGGAGCCAAGTTTAAAAACATTGGTGACAATTCGCAAACAAGTTTAGTATTCAGTATGCAGAGCGTGAGTCACGAGGCCGTATGCTAAACCTTTACTGGTGCTGTGATGTAACACGGTCGCCTACGAGCGCTGACTAACTTTACATTACAACTTGGCCATTCTTTTAAAGCTGGACTAATCGCATATTTCTATATGACTGATTACGTTAATCGTCTACATAAAAAATATATACTCTGCCTAAGTTTTAGCGGATCTTGATAAAAGTTAATAGTGTCGTCTTTATACCAAAATACGGTACCCCAATATACGGTCTAACAATCGTCTTAAACACGTCAGCTTTGTAAAATAAACATATCAAAACTGGCACATTTCTTTAGGAGCTACGATGGTTCGCTTATACATTTTTAATCGTTTACATAAAATTGAAATTCGACAGTGACTTTTTTAAAAACGTGCACAGCAGGCTTAAAAAACTCAGAACAATGTTCACTTTGTGTAAACTTGAACAAAACTTAGTTTAACATAAATTGTAGCATTGTTCTACAGAAATGAAGCGCGATGACGAATATTTCGCAGTAATTGTTACGTGGAAGAATTTCCATGGAAATTCTTTGGCGAAAATCAATTATACGTCACGCCTATTTTTGCGAAAAGATCTCCTATCACAGTACTCACATAAAAAATGATAGTCTAGGAAAAAACTTAACGCCTTAGATCTCTACATACAGGTATAACAAACAGTTACATGTACGAATAAACTTAAACCCGTGAAACTTAAATTCATCAAAAATATTATATTGACACTATTTATAAAATTATTGTCTATCCGGCTGTTTGTGTATGTCGTCCATCATGTACACGTTAAGACAACGCGAGTGACACTGTGCGGTCCCGCTTATATCAAAACTACAAGTAGATAAACTCACCTTCGGCTCAGATATAGTGAGCCAACCATTCCGTATTTCAGACAGATCAGTGTCTCCTAGCTCTATTGAGGAAATGCTATTAACACCTCCCAACTTCCAATTTCCATTGTCCCACCATTTCACATTCTCTAGTGTTTGAGAGTAAGTATCCATAACTAATCACAAATGTTTGTACATAAACAAAAATGTAACTTGATTTTAAAATTATTCCATAACATTTGGTAATTTCAATAACTAGTAACACTATTTTTTAAATGTTATCATTTCCATTTAAAATAATATAGATTTTCAGAGTTCTTGCTTAAGGCAAAGCCAAGAATGATATGTTTTAAATTTTCAAAGTCACGGCTTTGTTGGCCCCCGGTTTCTATGCAACGCACCACGTGGAAACCAATGTCACATTCTCACCATGAATAAACCATGACCTCTGCGTGAGTTACCGTTAACTTGACCCTGTTATTGTATCTTTTTGCGCCTGTATCAAGTTATAGCACTTCGTGGGAAATTATAGTTTAATAATAAAGAGATAAAGTAGAATTTCGGATGTATTTAGGGAACAGTAACGTGAGTTATTCTATGTAAACAATACTAAGACGTACTGTTTGTTTCTCGCAAATTGACAATCGATTACGTGTATTTGCAGAAGCTTGATGGGAATTTGATGGGTGTATCGTATTTACATTTTGCTAAGGCTTTGTGGGAATTAAGTTTATCCAACTTCTAATAGTCGCATTGAACTGAAATAGAGCTTGTTTAGTACCTTCAAGCTAATCTGATGGAATTAGTAGCCAAAGCAATTTAATTTTGTTTAATTCTATAAAGATTTTGCTAACTTTAAAACAATATCAATCATATTAGTAAGTGGTTATGACATCGTTCGCGTAGATTTAACTATTTTTATTGGACGTCAAATAACATTCTAAAGTTTCACCATTCGAATAAAGGATTCAAGAACGTATTAAATATACATACAAAAATTAATTAAAAAATCATTTATTAGTATAAGATGTTAATTACTCAAATTCTTTGGCATATCACATTTAACGTTCTAAAGAGAAGAATATACAACTAAAGTTTTTGCGCTACTAATAATTGACTTTTGTATATTCATAAAGTTGAAACCTAGTTATGTAGACATATTTGCCTTTCCATTTTATGAATTTCAACGGTGCATCCTTACTTTCTAACTTTCCAATGACTAAGCTTGGCCTTTGGCATCGCAGCTTAGTCGAGATGAGCTCTATAATAATGATCTAAGGTATATTGTCAGTCCGCCTACAGCCTATGCAAATCCATAAACGTTTAGAGAACAAGACAGTCTTATGCTGACAGCTTCCTTGTATGAGTTGATGACGTAAACACTTTCGTTGATTTTGTCTTATTGAACGCCAACACTTATTCACTCATTATGATTTCCGTGTATGACTACACCATAACTGTTTTACTTTCAATTTCATGTTACCAAAATTATTAAATAATAACTTTATTTAGGCGATACGTATTATTACTATATAGTTTTATTACAATAGTATGTACGATAGATATAACACAGACATAATTTTATATGTTTTATATTGTTCTGTCTATTCCGGCTGGTCTCCGTAAACGCTGAACTTATTTTACTGGCCTAAGTTATAAGGAACTTAGGCTCTTATTTCACCATATGTAAATAAATACAAGGCCATCGGGCAATGCTAGATTGAATGTACGATAATGAATTTATTAGCTTCTACTGATCGCCCAGCTATCGAAATTTAAATATCATTTGTAAAAAATGCAAAAAGTGCAATAAAAAATTACCGAAAAAATGTAATACAATCTTCTCTAAAGCTTTCCTGTTCTAAAAACAGTATTCCATTCAATACGGTCGAAGCATCAAGCGTGTAGCAAATTTAAATTTATGTAATTGATATGTTATTGACCCTCGACTCTATTACTCTATATTAATTGCTCCCGTCAGTATCGAATCGTTATTATCAATTTGTTGGAATTGAATAACCACTGAAGCTGATGACTTTTTTCGACAAGACTAACATTTGATGGGATATAGACATCTAGAGGAAAAAGATTATGACAAAATTCGATAAGTGATCGTATCATAGAGATTATCATATATGTAATACGATGTATTTGTTGTTCGTTTGTCTGCGTTCTATAAATATTAGTGTTTGTGAAACTCACATAATACGTTACTCTTTCGCTTATCATTAATATTAATTAAGAATTCATAAGATTAGATCGTTTTAAATTACTTATTTTGACTCCTAACTCCATCATGGATTCAGCTCAAAAATGCCACTAAGTTTAATATTGCTGAAATAGGGTAAATTTATTAGAAATTACTTATAGCTCGTTACTTACAAGTGAAGCTTGTATGTACTGAAAATAATCTTACCAAACGCTTTGTTCTTTCAATCTGTAAAGGAGAAAAAAGGAAATGAATAAAGGGTGAAGGGATAAGGATTTCTTTCAAAGGAACTTAAGCATTTGGTGATCAGTAATAAAGTTCAAAGTCGTGAGGCAATCATTAAGTAGTTAACGTAATTTCTATCGAAGAAATAAATAGACAAGTACAGTGAAACATCTGTTTCGAGATTGTGAGATTATGCAGTATCTATATACTTCATTAGCTGAAGTTGTATGTGTAGCAAATTGTATCACGCATGATCTAGCTGCGTTCTATTTAGACTAACGAATACCATTGACTTCATTGTGTTGATAATACACAGGTGTTTGGGGACTGCTACCGAAAACGAAGACGGGTGAAAGTACTAATGACACCGTTGATGAAGGAACGGAGAAAAAATTGATCCTGACTAAAGAAATACATTTTTAACACTTTTTATTAGCATTATTTACGCTCTATCTAGTAAATACGGCCAAATGAAATGATAGTTTCATACAAAATACATTCCTGTAGTAAAAAAAGAACCAGCAATGAAGCATGATAATAAAAACAACTGTACTAACATGATGGAGCGAAATGACGCTAATAAAACGTTTTAAAAATATGATTTTCTTTCTTCGTTTTCGGGAGCAGTCCCCAACTGTATAGGAGAGGCTTCGGAAAGTAAGAGAAAGGAAAAATGAAGAATTCCAAGTAAAATTTGTAAATAGTACGCTTAAATAAAAAGCGGGCTTTTTATTAATTTGGACAGTAGCGCGGTAAATGTCGTGCAATTTCTTAGGAAATTCGATAAAAACTGCAACAGAAGAAAATTATAGAAATTTACAGTAGGAACTTCGTTTATTTTGGTGAATTTGCGTTCTAAATCAGAAATTATTGAATATTCTGAAGATTACTTTCGACTCCATTGATTTACTGTGCATTATTGACTCAAGTGTACATTACTCGCATTCTTCAATTAGTCAGAGCTGAGTGCTACTTACCGCTACATAATATACTACATAGAATAAACTACTGAGTACATACGATATTACGATTCTTAAATAGTTTCGTTTTGGAAAGTATATATGATATTTATTTATTTTATAGGGGGCAAACGAGCATACGGTTCACTTGATGACAAGTGAATATCGTTGCCCATGAATATCTGTTACACCAGGCGGCTTGGAGATGCGTTGCCGGCCGTAGCTTAACCTGGTCACCTAGTAGGCTAGCTAGCGATCTCCCGCGACTTCACACGAATTTTTTAATACAACCATGATAATTATGAATTAAAAATGGCCTTGATTACTCATTATAATATAATCTGTATTTTATAGGTCTCTGTTATAAATAACATATTTTTACATGTTAATAAAAATAAAAATAAATAAATATAAATCAAAATAAATAATTAAAAAAAAAATAAGTAAATAAATATAAAAATAGAATAACATGTTTTTTGAAAAAAAATGCTGTTGTTTCGACGTAACAAACGGAACCTTAAGTTAATATGTATGTCCTTATAGATTAATCGAAACAAATGAGAAGTAAAATAGTAAAATCTTGAAACAGGCATTAAAATCTAGTATCGATATGGTAACGAACTCTCATTATATTTAGTTAAGTAATAATTTATATTAATTTGCACATAATGTATGCTAAAAGACATTATCCGTAGTAGATAAAGCATATAGTTATTATAAAATATATAGTTACTGTTATTTTGCTCTACATGTGTGAAATATATAGAATTACTAGCTGACCCAACAAACTTCGTTTTGCCACCTAAATATTTTGCGATTAAAAAATAGGGGTTGATTGTTGAGGGGTGAAAATTTGGGGTTGTATGTATTTTTACATGCTGTATAATAGGAAAATAGAAATTAAAAATTTTGTCTAAAAAATAAAAACAAAATTTAGGAGTGGACTACCCCTAACATTTAGGGGGATGAAAAATAGATGTTTGCCGATTCTCATAGATACTGGATAAGCACAAAAAATTTCATCAAAATCGGTCATGCCGTTTCGGATGAGTATGGCAACGAAAACTGTGACACGAGAATTTTATATATTAGATTAACTGAACAATAAAAGGTCATTTGTGACATTTTTCACTAGAATACTGGTTGATTGCAATTTTACCAAACTTGTCCAATACGTAGGTGAAGCCTGCAATATATTTTAATAATAAAAAACCAGATCAGATAACACCCACTATTCAGGACTTGTATAGACGCAAGGATAAATTTAGATAAAGCGATTGTTTTTATGAAATGTATTTTAATGAGTCACTTGTACAAATCCCATTATAATAAAATACTGGTTATCGATAAACGCCCAGACAACTACCAGCTATAAAATATTATACATAATTTGCAGAAAGGAGGGCAATGCGAATGTATTCTTGTTTTTATCATTGTTAGTAAATAATATATATTTAGATTTCACTGTTCAGAAATAAAAAGGTACATAAATTTCGACTTTAGTAATAAAAATGAATAGATCGACATCCTATAATTGACTAATTGACGTCGTTAAGGACCAATGAATTCACTTTATATAGGAAAAATTTAAATAATTAACGGCTTTAATTATTTTTTAACCATTAAAAATGCAATTTTATCAATCAAATAATTATTTATTGAAATTATATATTTCAAAAATCTTTAAGTTTTATCAGTCGTTTGAAATTTCCATGGTCACGTTTATTACTTACCAATATTAAGGTAAACTTGGTAATTAATGAGCGTAATAATTTTCGAAAATATTACTTAATCAGTAGCGTTGAACTTTATACGAGGTGCGGCGGTGTGGTAACACGCTGACATAAAAATATTACTTGTGTGAATGGCCTCATTCGCGAAGCTTATCATAACACATACACAGTATAGAACGCACCTGAAATGGACACGTACTTGCTTGTAAAATAATATTTTACAAGCAAGTACCTGTCAAGCAAATCTTAGATGTAAAGGATTTTTTTAAAAAAATCCTTTACATCTAAGATTTTCTAATCTTTTCTATTTCCATATCAATTTCGACACTTGACTGGACTTTGGTTGACTAATTCGACATGAACACGCGCAAAGCCGGGGCCTTAACCTAGTTCAGTACATATCTTAAGACAGATCTCAGTTTATAGATGTATAAACCTAGTATAATTAAGCTTGTCATTATAATTTCCCTAAAAATCCTTAGTTGCAAAATCAAACCCTTTGTGTAATAAATATTTGTTCAATTAAAAACCTTTCGGAAGCGTCATGGATATACTTTCAATATTGACCTAAATTTACATTTGAATTACATAGCATTGTCAAGTTATCGATCCTTGGATGTGGGGCAGCGTGACACGACGACACTTCCCCCATTTATGGTACTGTTATATATGGGGCATGTATATAATAATGCTGACCCTTCTGTAACCAATGCCGAGTCAGCACCTGTGACAGCTCATAACTTTTGTCTTG
>JAOSYY010000003.1:7820477-7837971 GCA_025727935.1 Hebomoia glaucippe
TAGACAGCAGCGGTGGTAAATGTCGCTTCCAAAGATATCCATCATAGTAGAATTAATAAGGCAATGAAATCATAAAGTCTATTAATACATACAATGTATAATATATTAGCGAATACTGTAATCTAAGTAGATTAAGAACATGTTATACCTAAATGCTGGTTAACTTTCTATATCGAAATCAGACTATTTGGCTGACAATACAATTCATAATTTTAGAGATGATATGATGATGGAACTATGAGGTTACTCGTGTTTGGTTTTTTATACGTCTATACTTATTATATTCCTGCCTTTTAAGGACAGTGTAGTAGCTAGAGAATACTCCTATTTATCTCTATAAAGGAAAGTGATCAGTAAAGTAGATATAAAAATGATGCCTCTTGCGCTACTGATGTTTTTGGTGGTGTGTGATGATTTGAAGACACCTTAAAGGAACATCGATGGAAAGTATTCTAATTATATATATTTAATTCCGTTATAAGATGTAAATAAAGAAAGTCGACAAGCTGACAGGAGTTGGTAGCAATTTTGATTTATATTTAAAGAAACTCTGTTTTAAACGTGTACATTTACTGTTTTAATCTACAGCTGGTTTCAAAGAATAAAACACGAGAAAAATGAAAACAATTTGACCCGGTTCCATTACAGCCAGTATACCAATTAATTCACAGACACGAGTGTTACGAAATAGTTTTTATATAGCTTAGTTCTGTGGGGCATTTTGCGTCGAATGGTATTGTTTGATATTTGTAAATTAAAATAAAAAACATAAAAACGCTGTAGTGCTAACGGCACGGCCCGCGCCATTGTTTTCCAAGGCAGCGAATCGTTTTACTATTCTAGAATAGATATTTAACTTCATAAACACTAGTTTAAATTCTGCTAATTCTATTCATTTTAAATGTTTTATATTAGTTATGAAATAATATTTCAGCCATATCCAATAATTAATTACTACAAACACGTTTTCACGAAGTTATTCCATCTCAAACTGTCGGAAGTACATAGATTGAAGGCGAAATTCAAATTATTGTACTTTGCAAGACAACCATTTATGGATTTTCTATCGTTTTCCGAACGGGATTTTGATAACCATCTCATTTATGAAATACTTGAGTGTCCAAAACATCGCTTAACCCGTTCATAGAAAATATAAAATATACATAATTTAACACGCTTTATGTTATAGAAGATGTCATAAAGAATGTAAAATTGCATAGCTCTTAATATGCTGTTTCCTTAGGTATATTGTCCATTTGAATTTCGACACTGGCACAAAGATAGTTGAACTGTATACTATTCTTTATCCAGTACAATTTCATTTCGACAGAAAATGATTGATATACTGACTTTGGAATTCTGAAGAGATTTTCGATAAGGGTGCTTTCCCACACCCGTTACGAATCGATCCTTCAGTGCTGTTCAATGTAAACGCTTTTCAGCTGTTTTAAGTTTTACGTTGGAATTTTTATTAAAGGTTAGTTTTAGAAGTTATTTTAGGAGCTTGACGTATTATTTATGGCTAGAAGCGAAAACTTCGAATTGCTTTTAAGAACACTACCGTGGATTATGAGGTTTGGCACGGTTTAAGTTTTTATGGGCACATGCAGAAATATAAAAATTGTTACGAATGCTTTAAAAAATTATGCAATGATAACCCAGGCCTGCGATGAACAGCTTTTTTAAATAAATTAATTAATTACATTCATATAGATAAATTTATAATAGTACGTTAGATGGGTAAGTTCAGAAACTTGACAGTAAAAGTGATGAGAACTTTGGAATGAAATGCTGGCATTAAAAATCTTGTACCTAAGTCTTTAGGCAATACAAAAGATCCTTAGCATAAACATATTATCTATGAAATGTTCAACGGCTGTAAAAATTTAGGCAGTAATAATTAATGTTACAGTCTAAATTTTAATAAGTTTGTAAATATTTTTTTTGAATTCTCATTCTGATTGCTTCCTAAAAATCCTAGGTAATAGTGTATAACTAGGTGACGGTTTCATCAGGACATGGAAAGAAGATATCAAGGCTGTTGGGACGTTAACGTGATGACAGACTATTGCTGGATAATACACAGAGATGAAATAAAAATTAATAATCGAAAACCAACAAAAAGCAGCTTTTATCAAAAATAAAACACTTAAGTGTTATCTCCATGTATACCTTAATATTGTATTTTAATAGCTATAAACATAGTAAAATTTCACGAAGTGCCATCAAATGATTCTCATTAATTTTATTAAACTTTCGTTTTATTTTTTAATATTCAAATACTATATAATATAAATCTGATAAACGTGACGTGGTACATATCATCTAAATACCGTTTCCTATTTTTAAGACAATTAAAACAAATATAAGCAAGATGGTGGAGCAAAAAAACCTTAATAAAACGTTTTAAAAATGTGATTTTTTTAGTCAGGGTCGAATTTTATTCCGTCCCTTCATCAAAGGTGTCATTAGTACTATCACCTGTCTTATTTTTCGGGAGTAGTCCCCATACATCCTGTATAATCTAAAATTAATGTATATAACCTATAACAAATAAGCTAAGTGCCCATTAAAATACTTTCTTTACAATTGTAATAAAAAAGTGCAATATTTCATTGCTTTCGCAGTCTACCGAATAAGTTGAATTATCAAAATTTCCGCCCTTAGCGTAATAAGAGTGTACGGGTAGAGTGAAGGAATACTTAATTATTTCCGCTACAAAGCGTTTAATTGGCTTTAAAAACGCTCAAATTACTGACGATGTGGTAAAATATGACGTTGATTCATTTGTTATTTTTAATTGGTACAACAATAATCTTAATATTGTATTTGCAATAATTATAAGTAATAGTCCTATAAATATATTTTGCAAACTTGTCATACCGTTTTATTGTGCCAAATTTCAACAATGGAATAGGTAGATAAAAGTGCTTGTCGTATCTTACGCAAATATGGAAGTCTCCTATTTCTATTGTTATTGTACAATATAGACACATTTCAATAAAACATTTAAATCTGTCAGTGTTTAAAAATACAACGATAAACCCAAATTTTTTTTAGAGAAATTCAGCGCATTTATTCGAAGGTTCGAATCGTTTACGAAAGCTTTTGTCTCCGGCCGCCGGGAAACTTCACCAAGTTAGAGTACCTCTTCTCGGAGTGCATTCGTGTTTCGACCCAGATATCTGACACGAAAAACCTATTACGATCCTTTGCAATTTTAGTCTATTCTCGTATCGTATACAAATGTATTATAACTTAAAATAACGTTACCTACAAAGAGTTACAAAAACAGGACACAAGTTTCTTTCACAATTTGAATACAAATAATGTTTTAGCCTCAATAAAAATTCTTGTAATACACTACAAAAATTTTTATTATATTTAAGTGTATTTTAGAATGTATTAACTACCCGTAAAGAGTAAAACAAAATCCAATTCTGTGTTTGTCTGTTTTCGGTTTCTAAGCCACGAAATCACTTTTGATTCAGTTTCTCTGTCAATTAGATAGCTTTTACTAAGGATTTGCTTAAGTTGAGTAATTTAATGCGTTCTTCTCTATATTATTGCTAAGAAATCTCCAGTCATTAATGTCTTAATAAAAATCAGGTTCTACCTACATCCAACACATTACAAATCGTTATAGTCGTTTTAAGATTACATCTCACGATGAATCGTTTTAGTTTTGTAGGTGAGTGAAACGCTAGATTTATGGGTCGTATATCAATCCTCACATGAATATTGTTCTGTTTACTCTGTTTGTGACTAAAAGTTGGACATAACAGTCGTTATAATAAGATTATGGACGCGTCACGTCGCCAGCGAAGCCACCTCGCCAGACAGACATCGAACTCTTTATAGAGGATAAATTACTATTATCGAGAGGAGAAAGGATTACAACAAAACGTCCTTCGAAACGTTGAAGCCAAATAATTTATATTATTCAAATATCTCTAGCTATGCGTATTGCTGTCGCTTATACATACAACTGTATTCAGAGAGATTATGTACGAATTCCATAATAATATCGATAAATTTTTGCACACAATTATTTATCTTTCAAATTCTCTTTTAATTTTTTTAAAATTATTTTCATAAATAATAAACACACACACACACACACACACATACACACACACACACACGCACGCACGCACACACGAACGCACTCACGCACGCACGCGCACATATATTAATGCAATCTCACCCAGTGGAAATTTTGACCCTTCTCTGTTATGTGTAATCCTCGAAATATTTATATATGCAAATAAAATATTTTCAGAAAACATACTTATATGCCAGATTGTGAGGCGCAGTACTTTGCTCTGCACCAAAGAGCCCGCCGTTAAATTTGGAAACTGGCGCTGAAATAGGTGGAGTTTGGTATTTGTTCCTTCCAATATCAATTCACAGTGAGATACAATATTTATTTCTTTATAAAGAATTCCCTATTAGTTAAACTTCACTCTATGACATAACATTGTTGTTTTCACTGTAAGTTATAAGACGTGGTATTGGTATTATAAAGAAAATATAACTGGTATATAAGATATCTTTCACTGGTATACTCTTCACTTGTATAAAATACACAGTATAATGATCTTGAGACATGCTCTGAGGACTATATCTATATATAGATATATATATACATATATATATACGATATATATATATAATTCATGTCATAGCCGTTCTGTTCTAATATTTGAATTGATATTTAATTTTCATTTCCGTCTATGACAACACATAAGCATAGCCAAGACTTCTATGTAATCTAAGAAATACATATAAAGTGGCCCGTATTATTTTTATCTTTAATTTTCTTAAAATTCCAACCTATTAATTCATGCATACATAGACTAACATACTATTTACAAGCGAATGCCTTAGTCTCTTTGTCAGCTTAACTGAGTAAATAGTATTAGTTTCTTTAATAAATTAAATACTAGCTTCTGCCAGCGGCTTCACTCGCGTTCATTTCCATTTCTACACCTTGGATATAATTATTGGACTTTTAGTAAGGATGCCTTTTTTAAATATATAATATATCCTTGGTAAATATAATATACTATCATACATTGAATTTTTCAAATCGGACCAGCGGCTCCTGAAATTAGCGCGTTCAAACAAACGATCTATTCAGCTTTAAAATATTGGTATAGATTAATTACTTATTATAATTTTACAAAACTGAATTATGGTCACTCTCGATTACAAGTCAATCTGGCAATATAAATAATTGTTTCAAATAATATAATGTGTCAATAATTAATAAAACTATAATGTTAAAATGATTATTTCTTTGTTCAAAGTGCTACATACCCTGTTGCTGCTCAACTATCAGTTACTTGAAACCACACATAAACTTGCCCTGTTACAATGTAACATCTGGTTAACTTTAAGGCTAATTTAGTTGTTGTCCCATATCTTTTCTACTTGTATTTTATCCCTCTAGCTTAGCGCTTACTGTTTCGGATTCGCATAAAACGAATCGACATGAATCTTTCGAACTTTACCGTGGTATTCACTATTCACAGAACTTCAGTTCCACAAGAAAGATTTCCATAATTGTTAAAATACTTACTAAGAGCTGATAATATTCGATAAACGTTTCGGTAAAGATACGATGTCATCCAGTGCAAATAAAATAACATTCTCAGTTACCAATATGAGCAACAAAACGAACTTGAGAAGTTTCCCAAATCTTTAAGTAGGCCCAGTCCTGAATACTGACGCCCAATTTTACGCGGACGAGAGTGTTCAATGAAAAGACATTTTACAAACTTTCTCGTTCATTGCTTTACGTGGGAGGAAATACTCTTAGAATAATAGGTGAAACTAGCAATGTACAGAATGTTATACGAAGTTTGTACCAGCAAGGTGCCGGAGACAACCCATATCGATCGAGCTCAGTTTTATGAATGACCGCCCGCCCCCCGTACACACCCCTGCTTTGCCCTAAGACTGCTATCATTTGCTACACAGTTGACTGGATGATTTATTGCAATGTTCACAATGCTTTATGATCAATCAATCATTAAAAGTGTGACCGATTGACAGGAAACGTAGAGCCTAAGCTGATGGATTATGTCCTGTTTCTATTTTTAAGAGATATTCATTAGTAAATTGATATTAACATTGTTAACCTGCTTGCGGATGTCCGTTAGTTGTATTAATATATAATGATGCTTTTTATTATTGACAAGGTTGACAAATTAATTCGTTTACTCTGAACCTTCAAACTGACATCTACTTTTTCTTGATCATAATAAAATACCATCTCTGCGGCTGATTGATTGACCATTTCCTTAAGGACTACAGGTTCAGAGTTTGGATCTTGCAACAAAATGTCAAAGTAAAGTTTAAATTAGACATATCATAGTTAATAAATTTCGTATAAGCTTTGTAAAATCGTATTACGTAGACAGACTTGTCGGTCTGTTTCACCAATACCTATTATATTAGAAAACAGACACAGAAATATACACGTGCGCATAGCACAATACTATTTACTTTAATTTAAGATAGTAAAATTAATCAACAGTTTTATAAAACTTCTTAAAAAATAGATTTCTCGGTTAAAATTGTAAATATTGAAAATTTCAATATCCCTGCTTCATGTTGCAATCAAAATATAAAATATATAAAAAGTTATGATATAACACGTCCTCACGTTCGCTGAAAACCAAGCCATTAGACCCTATGTTGCTCTGAGATGAGACTTCATAATACCGGTACATGACTGCGAAAATAATGTACAGGGTTGGCAGGTTTTAACAATTTCAATGATAATAATTGTTATGAATATCATAGTCTATTTTAACCGAGTGCTAGTCTTTAAATAGATGACGACAGAACAATTTTATACCTTTTTAATATAAACTGTGCTATAAATGAATTGAAAATATTTATTTCTCTATTTTTAACGTGCCCTCTTCATTAATTTCACTTTTTAGACATTCCTTCATATACGAAAATCTTATCTAACAAATTAATTTTACGAGTATATATCTATTAAAGTACAATGTATTGGCTCATTTCTTAATGTATTATTAGGTAATCAATTATAAATATGTTTTGAATAAGTATTAATGTTATAAAATTATTACGTTTTACATTCATTGGTTACGTGTCGATATTAATTTAATTTCAATTGGTGCTCGGCGGTTCCATTCGCTTTCATTTTATGTAAACATAACCATGAAGGAATTAAAATATCCCAATTACTGTTTATAAGATTAGCTGTCTCCCCAATAAGCTGTTTTAGAGATTAACTGCTACGAGCAGACAGAAAAGTTATAAATTGTGTTTTGTTCTAAATAAGATATATAATAATATGTATGTACACTGAATGGATGCACACCATATAATAATTAAAAATATATTTTCATTATTTTATGGTTAACATTGTATATGAAGTTCCTGAGTCTCTAGACTCTATTACTAAAATATAAACAGTCTTGGGCCATCCCTACAGTGTAATGTCTGATATTGGAATTAACTTATATTACAGGGTCAATAGCGGTATAAAATTCGATCCCCGGCTATGAAGGAGACAAATAATGTATTTTATCGTTGTCGAGAAATCCCAATTCTTGAACCTCGACTCCTATCATTGAAATGTAATTCTATCTTGGGGTGAAAATATCCAGTCTCCAATATAGAGTTCAAAATAGTTAATAGTAAATATGCTGATTGCGTTTGAATCTCGATCGAGGTGCGAACACTGACGAAGATTATTGAGTATATATATATTTTTTAATTCGTAGATTGTATTTTTTTTTGTAAATGAATAAAAATTTATTACATCTCTGTAAAAAGTAAATTATTAAAATACTAATCTTGCTTATAATAAAATATTATGAAATGTTCTTGAATAATGTGGGTTTCAAGAAAAAATCACTATTGTAAGTGTATTGAACGAGCAAGATTGGGTTAGTTCTTAGGAGGTTTAATGGATGGTCAAAACTTAAATTCTTCAATATTATTCTAATATATCATGAGTTTTTATTGAAATTTAACATATATATATGTATATATTTTTCTAACAATATATTATTAATCGTGCTCAAAAGTAAATAATACAAAGGTAAAGGTAAAGAAAAGGTATCCGATACTTACGAATTGTTTTAGTAGTCGGGACTACGATGAAATAATAGCAATAGTTCACGTTTCATTAAAACAAAACACATTTTAAATTTAGACACTGAACAGCCTGGTAGTCATTTTATTCCCTCGGAAGTTTTATCGGAATCTCCCTTAAGCAATGAATTCTTTGGGTCCATACTATTTTTAGATTATTGCTTTTCTGGGATCCCATAAATTAATTAGCGTACAAACTGTGACTAGACTACACGTCTGTTTTGCGTGGGAGTGTCGATAAAAATAGATCTATGCTTTTATAGTCGTATTAGTCATCGCCTACTTTACAAGAACATTTCAAAAGTGAAGGATAATTTTCGAAACTTGCATCTTATTTTTTAAGTTTTGATATTATTTAGAAAAGCAAATTGCCGTTTCAGGGATTCTTAAGAAATACATTAAGATTAAAATATTTTATATCACTTACAGACCCTTAAATAATGCTTAAAAATTAACTTTTCTTTAACAATCAAGAAAATGAAACTTTCCTTTATTGAATTATTGATGATTGTATGCTTAAAAAACTTCTAATTACATTTGAGGCAATATGACATAAATTTTAAAAATTCTATTATTTATGAGACCAAAAAATTATCGTAAATGATATATTATATATACATCATAAATTTGAAATATAGTTTCATAACAGAACAAGAATGTGTATGTCTAAAATATGGCATACCAAAAAACAAGTTAATTCGAGTTATGTATAGGGCATGAAAATTATGAATGAATCTTCGTTTCATAGTTCAAATTTCAAACTAGTTAAGAAAAGACTTTAGGAAAGATGGCTTTTTTTAGACATGTTGACATCTGGCTGGAATGATTCTACATCTGTCATGTTTAATCTTATATGTTGTCACCAGGAACACCACCATAAACACCTCCAAGATCATTAGATCTAGAAGACGCGTTGCCAACCTGAAGACCTTAGCCATATTTACATCATTTGGCATTTTTAGTGAATATGTCTGCCGGCCTTATTTATTTTTATTTTGAGTATTCGGAAATTCATAGACTGAAATCGAACCGCGTATTAATTCATAATTAAGTAAATAATATTAAAGAAGAGATAAAGTAAATACCTGTTGCTATACTTTTGTTCACATAATATTATCGTTTAGCGAGTATCGAAAAAAGGGTGCATAATATTACATTTTTTATATGTCGCTTATGTTCCAGTATAAATTAGTATATTTTAAATAGATTTTTTCTAGGTTACGGTCGCGAAGAGCCCTCTTTCTAGTGTTTCACGGTTAAACATCAGCGTACACTCCATCATACCAAGGCCGCAGAGGTCAAGAACAATAGCTTGTAAATTGAAAAAGAAGTTTACGACTCATAATAATATATTTTAATAAGACATCACTTAAGTTTAGCCAGAATAATGTTGGTCTCTAGGACCGTACAGAATTCCTTCAATTAAATAGATATTGAAGAATACTCGTACGCCACACATTTATGAGGAAAATATACAATGATTACAAATTAGTGTACTTTTGATCCATTATTATGTTAAACATAAAGTCGTAATTTGATTAAATAACAAAATTTAAGTTTTTAAACTGTAAAGAAACAAACGTTAAACTGTATTTTTAATTATAATATTTAGATCATAAAAAATAAATCAAACTTAGTATAGTAGTAAGAAGTAATTCTCTACATGTTCAAAGCCTCGAAAACAATTTACATCTACTACCTTAAGAAAAAACTTTATCCATAAGTTAAAGCTAAACTCACCGTGTTCATCTTTGTACCGGCGACATAAGGAAAACATTATGAGTCTATGGCACCGTACGATTACCAGCCTCTGAAAAAAGGAATATATATATAACATACATAGTATTAACACTAAAACTTTGGAATAAATTAGTAAATGTAAATGAGGAATAACGATTTTTATGTAATCCTTCTCTATTTCATTTTTTTTTCGAAATGCCTCTAGGTTTATAAAACCAAGTGGCCTTTACAATTATGTGCATATGAAATTTTGTAAATTGCACCTGATAAACAAACAAAGCCTACAAAATTCTCAAAAAATCTGTCGAATAAAAAACTTTATAACAATATATTATTCAAGATCCATACTACGCTCTCGCGAATCCGCAGTCAGTCATTGTTTTGAATAAAAGTATTTTCCACGTAAAAACCAACGTCAATTCATCTGTACTCCCTACGGATAACTGGAACGGCAAACTGCGAGTTACGAAATTGCTTGGACTCACTTAAAAATTCAATGAGAATTAAATGTATGCAAACTGTTTCGGGCATTGCTTTTATTGTATTGGCTGTGTATTATTAAAGGACCAAGATAACTTATTAGTCTGCTATTATTAACTTTACTCGTCACTTACAAATTATATATGTGAAATTAATTTTGAAAGCAAATTCTAACCATATTATATAAATATGTTTTAGTTGTTCTACTACCTTTCCGAAAAAGTGGTATATTTCAGAAATATTTAACGGCAATTCTATCGGTGTCAATCACATGAAAAAGTTTTCGCGGTTTCATAAACGTACAGACAAAAGTTTATTTTTTTTCCTTGCCTGTTATCGCCACTGATATCAAGTGACTATATTAAATGTAAAACGTGTAGATGTTATTATTTGTTTATATCTAGGACATGTTTCGTTTTGTTATAAGATTAAGATTTTTATGTTTCAAATTTTGTTAATTAAAAATAATTATTCTACGTCTGATATCCTCAAATAAAAAAAAATCCAACATTCAAAAACATTTACAAATTCAGTACTAGTTGCAGTATTCTAAGCGATAGGAACATTCCAAATCTTACATTCCATACTATTCTTCAATAATTTATGCAGATAAATAAATAATAAACAATAAAAATGTTATAAGTACCAGCTTATTTTCTCGTATACAAGTAAAAGTAATATTTTTTGTAAAGTAATATATTTAAAAGATTCATATGAATATCTTTATTCTAATATCTATATGCAAACCTGCGTTTGTTCTAGACTCTTCGTCGTGCTGTTTCATTGAAACACATACTGATACACCAAATATCCAATTACAAATATAATTTAATTAATTGAAAGTGTACACACAACACTACAAGTTAAAAGTTATCACATGTAGCGGATAGTTCTCGTGTTACGTGGGCATGCCGCGGAGGTCTAAGTCCGACTGACGTTAAGCTTCGAAGAAACCCCAATCGAGTTTTCAGGACTCGTAATAAAGTACCTTCATCATCTATGAAATATGCAACACTTATACGATAACCTTACCGATGCAACCGATAAATCGGAATTCTAGTAAATATTCAGGTTTGTATTATTGAAAATGATGTATAAATTTCTTTTGCAATGTTTTTTTATTACGAATTTAATACTAATAAAGTTATCAATTTATCCAAGTTATAAAATAGTGCATAAATACTCACTAGATACTAACGATTTTATATTAGCGTAGTCTTCTTCTATCTAGATTTTAAAATTATATTCCGGAATAAAAACTTCTTTTAACGAAGAATTTATAATGCCTTTAGATAATATTCTAAAAGCGTCTGTTTGACTTAATGATATCTATAAGGCGTTTTATACTATTAGGGCTGAATTTGTTTTGTATAGAAATATAAAAATTGCGTCAACCAAAGAATGAAATAAATTGCTATACTTGATAAGAAAATATAATAAACTTATCGACTTAATACAGTTTTAATGGCCCTATTTATAAAAAATATACACCCACTATAGCAGTGCAATAATAATTTGCTGTTGTTGAAAAATTATTGCCATATTTATGTATCAGTTTTCGCCAACTAGTCTTTAATGTGGTTTTAGCTTATTGCAATGGACTTTGAAATAGCCAAATGTTTATTTCAACAAGAGCCTATTTATAAAACACCTATGAGGTTCTTGACAATTTTTGTTCTTTTTTGCTAACTTCCAAGAAACAAGATTACATACATTAAAAATTACGAAAAGATATGTCCAACACCGGTATTTACTATAACTATCGTTTATATGCCTTATAAAATATAAGAAAGATATTCAAAATGTATCAAATACCCTGAAAAGTGTCTATGAAGCGATCAGGTACGTTCTGAGAATATACGTTCAATTCATTTTGTACTACTATTCTCTGCGTTTTAATATATGGTCACCAATGCTTATTTCTTAAAAATGGTTATAGGTAATTATTTATTGATGCATACCATAAATTATTTGAATTTATGGTTTTAAAATTATTCGGATTCCTTAGCGAATTTTTTTAAGTGATTATTAATTTATTTATTTTAATTATTAAAATTAATATTCTGCTGCTGTAGCTGTGTGATGCTGACAATTTTAATAAATAAACTCTTTTAATGATCGTTCAAGTACTGAGAAATCGAACATTATTATCGATGTATAAAAAGTCCTTTGAGGCATTGTATCAGACAAATTCAACTAATTACTTCAGAGGCATTCTCTAAATCCAATCAGACAGCCTCAACCAGCGGAGAGATCACATAATGACTACCTATTCGAAGTTCTTTACATGACAAACTACATTGACGGTTTTATAGCGTCTGGCGTTTTGGATACTTGTCTACCGGGAGATGAACGTGAACGCGCGAATAGTTTCGGTGTGTTATTGGATTTAATGGGGCAAGGAAGGCGGGGCCGTCTCCGACGGGTGACCGGGGTACCGCGTGACCCGGTCACAGCGCGACCCGGTTACGGGCTCGGAATGCACCGCCCGGGTACCTTGCACTCACGGATTGATTTCCTTTGACTCAACGATATCAATTAGCAAATTTATAAAAAGATATCTTATTTTTCCGCGTCTCAACACCCATTTATTAATTTTATATGCAATAAACAAATTAAAAAATTATCAAAGTTGCAATTAAAACTTTTACATAATTTTGAACAACATTGTTTATTCGAATAATTGGATATTTTACAGTTGTTGGAATGAGAAGCTAAAGTATGTTTTTTTTCTTAATTACTTGATTTAAAGACTCTGTAGAATAGCGGTTGCGTAAAACAACCGCGACTCTAAAGCACCGTATTCGAGCCCTGGTCGGAATGCAGTTACATTTAAAAATATGTAACTTGTCTTCTTCCTCGGGTATGGGCATTTCGAGTTTTAAATGTGGTAGGAGGAACTCCTAATAATTTATAAGTTCCGTCCGGATCACGTACCATCGTTCATAGATGGAAAAGTCGTGAAGTGTAATACGATTCGATTTCAGTCTATGAATTTTCGAACACTCGAAATAAAAATTAAAATAAGGCCTTAAGGTTGGCAACGCGTCTTATAGATCTACTGATCCTGGAGGTGTCCATGGGCGACAGAAATCGCTTAATATAAGTGAACTGTATGCTCGTTTGCCTAACTATGGCATAAAAAAAACTTATATTTCAATACAATTAGATTTATACTATGTTAGGAATATTATTATTTTATATCAAAAAGCTTTTTAAGAATGTATCACCTAATTTCAACATTAGGAAGTAAAAAAGTTATGTTATTTTAGCCGTTTCGTCACGAAATTTGTGATAGGATAATTTCAATTGTTATTGAAAATTAACCAATAGCAATAAGTTAAAATAGATTAATTTTAAATTATATCAGACAAAAGTATTTTGAGTTTCTAAGCATTTAACAAGACAAAAACGATTACTAAATACAACAGACGTAACTTAATCACAGAGACACTACAGATTTAGTTAATTTAGTCTATTTTACTTGAAAATATACTATCAAATGTTAAGAAATCTAAATCGAAAGCTTTGGTATTTTTTAAAGAAGCACTTCTCTTTAAATCCCTCTCAAATTCTGCGTAATCATCGGAATCATCGATTAATTGCGGGGTAAAATGTATACTTTTAATGACAAATTTCAGTATTCGTCTCATACTTAGCAATTCTTTCTTAAGCTTTGTTACCAAGTTTGACTTTGAATCCAATAAGATCTTTAGTTTTTCTTTCTCTAATTGTAAAAGCACATTCTTTGTTTGTCTTTTCAACTCTCTTTGATTAGCGGCCTCTAATTGCCTTTTAATTTCGAATAAAACTATTTTAAAAGATTTTCTCGTCTCTTCCAAATTGCTGTTAGCTTTTTGCAATTCATTTTTTAATATTTCTATGTCTACGTACAGATTATGCAATTTGCTATCGTTATTAATTCCGTTCACTGGGACATTTTTATTTTTATTCCCAACTTGTTTTACAATGACTTCTACTGCAGTTGTATTATTTCTAAAGACTTCACGGGGTGCTTTGTAATTATCGGAACTTTGGATATGTTTAGATGGATACAACTCTTCAGGTAATGATGATTTTGTTTTCAAATTATTCATGTTTTATTCTCATAGCTCAAAATAAAGTATATAGGATAAACTCACTTAATTTTTGTTTGATTTTTCTCCAGTTTGAAAGAATATTGGTATCTATATTGACAATACTCGCTGTGTATTTTTTCTAGGAAAGAAGGTTCTATTGTTAAACATTTTATGTAAGTTTCATGAAAACACTATAATTTTGTTAATATTGTAAAATTATAACGTCTTTTTATTAAATATTAATAACGAAGGTAAAATTATAAATAAAAAAATTAAAGAAATTGTACGCAAATTTTCTACAATCATTCTGATAAAATGGCATCTAATCTATGTTGTGTAATACGGTAGACAAAGTGATGTTAAATGTAAGAAACTGCGTCTGAAAGTTGAAGATAGCGGAGGCAAAGCGTTTTTCCGGTCAGAAAGGTTCCAGCGAAGCGTGAGATTGCACCGCCGGCTCTGTAGCGCCGGATAACTAGTCATATAGCTCTGTGAAAGAAAATAATCACAAGCTTAACAAAGTCTTTTAACCTTCTTTTTTTGTCATATGAAAATCCCGGATTGTATTCTTGGCGATTACGTAACAATGAGAGATTTATGTGCAATCGTTTTATTTCACTTAACAAGATTAAATAATCTTTAATCAGTTG
Organism: Hebomoia glaucippe; assembly: GCA_025727935.1. NCBI lineage: Eukaryota > Metazoa > Arthropoda > Insecta > Lepidoptera > Pieridae > Hebomoia > Hebomoia glaucippe. The sequence goes on from JAOSYY010000003.1 coordinate 7,835,569, forward strand.
CATAAATAAAAAACTATTGTTGGATCTATACATAAGATTATCAATTGTCTTGGCCAATCAGGCTATTTATTTATGTAGGGGTTTACCAGGACAAGTTCTATATGATTTATTATTTTTTGGAAAATCCGTGGAATGTTGATGTGGATGACATTTTATATAGAATTTTTAGTAGAAACGGTGACCTATATGTCACGAAAAGGATAAAACCCTATATACTAACTACAATTCGTAAACTACCTAAGATGGTTTGATATGTTTTTAATACATAAAAATATTTTGAACATACACAATAAATATTTTTTTAAATTGACGCTTCTTATTGTAATTTAATCCTTTTAGTCAAATAAATTACATATAATCGAAAAATGTGCTTCATTTGCGGCAATATTTGTACCAATTGAAAAATCAGACACCCAAATGGCTAAAAATTCTCTTTCATTCAATCGTCGTTTGGTAGAATTTTAAAATGTAAATATTCAAATGAAATGGATCGAACGGTCGTAGAAGGGTTAATCAAATAGCTCTTAGCGAGATGGTTAACGGAATTATTCGAAGGTTTATTGCGTTTTAACTATATTAGTAATCACGTGCCGGTGTTAATTAACCTGATTGGATTAAGTACAGGTAATATTAATGTGATGATAATATTGAATAATACTTTTGATTTATTCGTTTGTGTATAGTTCAAACATATTTTATTTTTTAAAGACTATGAGTATATTCGAAAGTAAATTTAATTTTTTATTCAATCAATCAATTTTTCCGTTCAATTGGCTTTAATTACCTCGATACTTAAATTTTCGATTAGAATTTAGCATTTTTTAAATATAATAAAGTTAACAATGCGTAACAATATATAGTTCCCAATACTGTTTGTTTGGATTATGGGTTTTGACTAGATCTAACAGATTGTATTTTTGTTCTTTTATATATAGTGACCAATAAGGTGAAATACTTTTCGAATATTCGAAAGGGAAAGAATATCTAGTAGCAGGGTTACGGTCTAGTTGTGCAGCGTTTAGCGTAGACCTTTTTCGTAGGTTGTAGCCAATATTCGCAGCACCATGCTACGTAGTTAAGTTCAAATGGATATAATTTATATTTTGTATTTTTTCTTCACTAAATAGAATGTAACAACTTTCCACGTCTACTGTCACTTCACTTATGGCGTCTTAACCATACAACGAATTTTTAAACGATTCTTACATTTAAAACCAATTCATGTTTTCTTAATTTAACTTTTATATGTGTAGACAATTTTTGAATATTAACCGCCCAAAACCTCGGAAAATATAATATTTCAAGTAAATGTAAATAGTTAGTTGATTGATTTCTTGTCTTCTTTATTAGTAAATTGAACCTGTAAGAAACTATGGCGGATCCTTAAATTAATATAATTTGTAATCAAATTAACTCTGTGTATTATCCATAAACTATCAAACTTACTCGCGCAGTAATTAAAGTTGTATTTTAATGCAAATTTTTAATTATTATTATCGTCTTCGATATGGTAATAATCGATTTGTTCTGCTCGTAACGGTTCGGATAAATTAATGATAAATCAGAACTGAAAGCCGTCATGAATACCTACGTGTTTTCCATACATTTTATGTATGCATCCGTAACCTCATTCCGTGAGAACATTCGACGGCCCACTTTCACGACCTCGACTTGACAATACATCCTATGTTTAGGTTAAACGTACACAGATTACAGCCTTTTATACTTAAGTGCTTATCTCTAAATGGCATAAATATTTTCTAGAATTAATTCTATTGTACCTACGTTACTACCCTACGCAACTGCTATAAAAAAGAGTACATTTTATAGTCTTGAGTTTTATTTTAGAATTAACGTAGTCTAATCTACACTTAGTAGTGAAGTGTAGTTTTAAAACAAAAGACGAAATACATTCGGCAATGATTTATATTTAAATTACCTCACGATACTTTTGCCTATTATAACAGAAAAGTATAAAAATGTTCAATGTCAATAAAAATAATCGTTCGTATGTAATCCACCCTAACGGTGTCTATACAATAGTTTCCCTACAATCATATAGCATCTCAGTAGACTTACTATTGAGTTACGCGAACGCTCCCTTATTGAGTTAACTACCATAGTTGGTAATATAACATGTTTGCATTATTGCATTACGATCATATCTCTTATATTAGTCATAATGGTTATCTGATTACTAATAACACCCTAAGTATAATTAAATCAACAAATGGCTTTCTAAGCATATACTAATGACTTTCCTCATTACTTAATAGATGCAGGAAATCATTAAATAATTTCCACAAAGAAAACTGAATAGATGGAAAAGCAGTAAATTTCAGGTTACAAATTACGGCATCTATATTTTCATTATATAATCCGCTATATTATCTTCAAGATACT
>JAOSYY010000003.1:7838071-7863245 GCA_025727935.1 Hebomoia glaucippe
ACGAGGGTCTTAAAAATCATATCTCTACATATAAATAAAGTTGAAATTTTTATTTATGATATTAAAATAACAGCTTTGTTCTTAAAGCATATGAAAGTATAAACGGTATTTCTAACCTCAACATAATATGTGTCTTTGTTCCGGTTAATCTCTGAGACAGCTAAACCAATTTTAATGGGAATTTGTCTGAAAAAAAAACCATTATTGTAAGTCATAAATTAGATGTTTATTTTAATATAATAAAGTTCTTTACAAAGATATTCTGTTCCATGGATTTCTGTCGGTCAATTTTACAGGTAAGTGTTTGTATTATTGTGGATTCAGGCAGAAATAGCTAAGAAACGGCATTATTATATATTATTTGTATCAAATTGTTGTAAGCAGATATCTAATGAGAATAAGGTTTACAATTATAATTATGAACCATTGTTCCTTGAAAACTACATGCGAATCTCATTTCGCCAAATATACATCAAAATGAAACAGAAATTTAGTTTAAAAATTTATTAAAATATACAACCTTCAAAACATCGTATAAAATTTTCCTTACAATATATTAATCATACATTATGTCAGTAGATAAATATTCTTTATTACTATTAATAGATAAATGTCTAAATAAATTGTTAAAAGTTAAGTGAATATTATTATGCATGATTTTATGTAAGTAGATTCATTCCGTAGTGAATTAGTCAGCAATATTTATTGTTACATTAACTTTTATCTTAGTATCTGAATAAAAAAAGTTAGGAATATTAGAAAACAATAAAAAATGTTTCTATAATAATTTAACGGAGACATTTTGAAATAATAGTTGATTTTTCGAAGTTATTAAATTCGCAGATCAATTGCAGAGATTCTATACACTGTGATTCAAAACAACAGTTCTTCAATAAGTTGAACCACATTTTCTAATTAAAAACATGATCTCATATATAATAACAGCAAAAGAATTCTTATCTTTTCAATTTCGTTTTTACTTTATAATCATATTCATTTAACCTGTTACATTATTTCTATTCTTTAATATGATTAAATTACAAAGAGATTTCGTTTCGCATTTTCCTCGACTTAAAAAGTTAAATATAACAACAAAAAAAGTAAATCATTACAATACTTCTTTCTATAAATGTCTCGGTTTCTGCTCAATTTGACAAGAATTCAAATAATTTTTAATCGCAATTGAAATATCACTAATTAAAATTTGACACGATGGACATTTTCTAATAAAAAGGACTTAGTGAATTTCGTTATACATCCCATATCTAATAAGTACAAGCAGTATTCGCATACTGTATTTTACTGTATATTATTATTAACAAAATTTCAAATGTCAGAAAAGAGAAAAAAATTACATTAATAAGTATACTCGTATAACTAATCTCATACATTTCTTTATTTTTATTATATTATTTAGGCAATTTTAAAATATACTCGGAAAATTCATGAAGCGTCATATCTCAATTGTTTCGTACAGGATTTAAAAAGCTACTTTAAGATTATATATAACAGCACTTTTGACACAGAAACGGCAAATGTGATTTATTCTAGCTTAACTAATCTTGAATATCCTGTATCTGAAAGACATATCAAACTATGGCACTGCTCGCCATTAGGTTAAGGCCACAGGTACCATCACCTCGGTACACTCGGTAGTATCCTTGTTCACCCCATGACGATCCCCAGGAGTTCTTCACTATCCAATATGGCAAATGCTTGTGGAAGAGCGGGTAGTCTGCAATTAATTAAAGCAATCTGTAGTTTATAAGTTTTAGTCAACAACTAGCGAATGCTAGTTTATATCTTATTTTTAATATATATAAATTATGTGTCATGTTGTTTGTCCGGGATGAAATCCGAAACTACTGAACAGTTTTTACGGTTTTTTCTTTAAAATGAGTGCTATGCTCCAACTTAAAAGATAGGATACTTTATTTATCCATTTATAGTCGCAATATTATTTTATTCTTATAAAACACCCATTCTTGAGTTTTAAAAAGATTTTAAATCCAAAAGTATATCATAACTTTAATAACTGGTGTTTTTGGACATGGAATCGATTTTTAATTTTGTATTTATAATTTATATAGAAGGTAGTCGATATCAACACCATACCTTTCACGCCATATCCCACTATGAGCACTCCATGGTCTAAATTGTTGGGGCTACACAGCATACGCCATGGGTGAGACACACCTCCCACATAGAATTGCATCGCGTTCGCATTAATACCTTAACAAAAGAAAATACAACTATTTATTATCGTTAAAAAAATTTAATAGCACATTACCTGTCTTAATAACTAACAAAATACTCAAACCTTATACCTTTCACCCACTTTTAAATATGCATACATGATTAGTGATGATAAAAGTAGCCCTATTTACACTTTATAACATGAGCTATGTGCCAGTGAGGATACTGTCCAAACCAGTCCAGCCATTTTAAAGATTTGCGTCAATAGACAGACAGACTGTAGGAGATTATTTTTATAAACCGAATTTCTATTATATGTCCTTTCATATACATTTCGATAAAACCTTATTTTGTATATTACAAACAGACAGGTACTTAAAATTTATTTACTCATATAGATTTTGACTATAATACATTACTACTAATAAAAAAGTGATTATCAAAAGAACGATTAATACTACTATATCGAAAGTTCTACTTCTTATATGATTATAATTGATATCAGAATTTATTTTACAAAAAAATGCAGTAAAGTATTTGTAACAATCGCGTTAACACAAGTTGATATTATCAGAAATCAATAGATTCTATAAAACACGTACAAATCCTAATTAAAATTTATTTCTACAGTACAGTAAATCATTATATCATATCGAACAATAACAAATTTAATTACTACGATAACCCCGACTCAAATTACAGTATAAATAACAAAAACCATGACTTCAATTATTCGTACGAGTTGTTCAATTAGTCATAATATTCATATCTTATGGCAAATAAATAGAAGTATAATTTACACATTACATCACTGGTTTGCTCAGAAAAACCGCAAATATAGTTACGATTATTAATAGCAGTATTTGTTAGAAATATTAAAATATTTTTTTAAATACATAAGAAGCTAGGTATATACTGTATATAGAAAGGCTATATATAAAATTTTTCACTGTGCAACTGCCTGTCTGTTTATTCAAAGTAAATTCGGAAATGGTTAGACCAAGTCTGTTGGGACTTTCAGTGAAAGACTATTATTTTTATTTTACGAGGAGGGAATGTATTACGTATACCGTGTGATAGCCGGTTCTTGAGACTTGCCTTTCTATAGTTACTCTGCTCCAGAACCAATAAGGCTCTCAGAGGACTAGGAGGAAATACCTACTAAGACCTTCCCACCATCCGCAGGGCCACGGGCTCGTGTTTGATAAGCTACCGTGGCCCCATTGGACGACTGCTACAGTTCTAAGGCATACCTTATGTTATTTTTTTAACAAATTAAAGCCGAATGGAATAGCGGGGTACAAGTTATTAATGCTTACTTTTACTATATATATGAAAAATTCAACTAATCGTTCTGTTGTATCCTAATGATACTGCGCATACCCACTGAGACCATCTCAGTTTTGTAAGTCAGTAGACATCTAATTTTTTAAATATATTATTTATAATTATTCTGTAGATGTGACTCACCAATAGAAATAGGTCCATTTTGAACAAGCCATTTAGCCATATTAGTTTCATTAGATGAGATGTTTAGGGCGCCACGAATATGGATCTTAGATAACGTCTTATTGTATGCACACTTGTCATCTACTCCTTCGTATGGATAGTCGTTTTCAGTTTCCAGTCCACCCAATTGCTCTATTGCTCTATAAAATAAAACGTTCTCTAGTAAGTGATTAAGTTGTGATATGCATGTAGATGTAACGGAACAAAACCTTCCGCTTAGGCCGTGTTTATACGTTTTTAAATATATGAATTTCTAACTGGTCGAAAGAAAAATAAACAGGTCGATAACTCATCATTGAATAATTTATCATGTCATGGGTCGAGGTATCACTTACCATCCAGTGAACGTCAGCCTGTCTGTCGATGTCGATATTTCAAAATCAAATTATACAAGTGTATATTACGTATTCAACTTTCGTCATTAATGAACAACTTACTAACATAACTTAAGATAAAAGCTTCGAGCCTGTTATAAGTGTCAACTTTAGTAAATAATGCTAAAAGATTTTGTATTTCAAGGTAGAAAGACTTGACCCAAATAAGGGTTAACACCTGACCTGTAAAGTCGCAAACAGAGGCGAGCATGCGTGATGTTTAGATGCATCGAAATAATATTGTTATAAATGTATAAATCATTCTATGTTACTTTTTTAACATCGGTCGTCTAAAGGCGAGCTTGAAGTTCACTTTCTAGTAGATAATATTTCAGCCACATGACATAATTACTTATTCAATGATGTATTATCGATTTTTTACGTTTATTTCGTGCATTGGGAAATTCGTCGTTCGTCGAAATGCAGTATACAGCACTTCACATTTCCATCTATGAAAGGTGGCATCAAACCGATGACACGTCATCAAGCCTGAACAGATCTTTATAAAGTATACCTTTTTAAAAACCACTGCGATCAACGCCAACTTTCAAACAAAAAGCAACAAAAAGCGTGCCATTATATTAGGAGCTATGATGTCAAAGACAGACACGTCAAACTTATACCATCCCTCTTTTTGTGTCGGGGTTTCAAAAAGTAGAAAAAAGGCAATTTTTTATTAATATTATCAATATAACACGAGATCATGGCAAGTCCATACTTATCCACTTGAATTAGAATATGATTTCACATAAAATAATTATATTTATAACAAGTATCTATACCAGGAAACATTCTTGCATTAACAATATTATGACCGTGATGTCATAAGACGATATTTCTAGCAGTAAATTGAAATGAACAAGTGTTTTCCACTTCAAGGTAACTTGTTAAGATATAACTCCCTTGGAGGCTTGGACTCACGCAGTGCAACTCTAAATGCAATTTCGTAAACAAAATATGCAACAATCTATTAAAAACACGAAGTATTAGAACTTTTGCTTTTGCAAAATTTCTTTATGTTAGATGAGCCTACATATGTTATTTTTTTCCCATTTATTTATGCTCTAGAAGTATTGCCAAAATCAATCCACTGATTATGAGTTTATACATAAATACGAGTAGTCCGTGGTAGCTGATAGTTAAAGAGAAACGAATATTGACTTGTGCTTAGTATAAGTTGCAAAAATATAACATTTCTATAAAATATAAGCGACGATGTTACAACGTTAAAACTTGTCCTTTTGTATATCCCAAGAGTCAAACGAATGTGTTTGTTTGTCAGATTTGAGCCATGACCCAGATAAAGGCGCAAACACGACGATATATCGAATATGAAACTTTTCACTAACTTATTTTGCGATAAACGCGAACTCATCTAAGGCTATATACAGACGAATAAAGTATGAACTAAAAAATTAACGAAACATTTCATTGATATAATATACTTACAACTTTATAGGTCGAGCGCTTAACTGGATCAATTTATTATGGTTTAATTTTTTGATGCGTGATATAATAATAATTCATTGCTTTATATTTTTATTCACTTACTAAACTTAAAAAAGCATATAAAATAAATGTAAAGTAAGAGAATATAAATATACTGAATAAAATTAATTAGTATAAATTTTTGAACTTATTCGACTTATTTACTTTTTATCCGAGTAATACTTAAACAAAGAAAACCCATAAAAATTACTATAACAAAACTTATTGATATAGATTAATTCTTACCGATAAGCGTTGTCAGGTAGACCACCATTGCAACCTTCGTCGAGTTTATCACAATCTACGAGTTCCTGCTCTGAAAGGGACACCAACTCTCCTGTCTGAATCTTCCATTGTCCTTCAATATTACCTGATAATGCAAACAACGTTTATAAAAATATTTGTTATCAAATAGCTAATGAATTTATATAAGTCTTGGAGAAAATAGCCTTAATGCCCTCAACGGAGTTTCAAAACCCTCTGTGATTGGAGGTATCCATGCGAGATGGAAATCGCTCATTATCAGGTGAAGCATTTGGCTGATCAGTGCGTCTCTATTCCAGAAGGATATTGAAGGAGACACAACTCCTTTTGTTTATTTATCCTTCCTTTTGAAGAAACACAACAGGGGATCGTCGTAATCGTCAAGATTTAGATAGAAAGGTAAATACATAAAAATTAAAATAAACAAAATGTGAATATTTACCAGTAACACTAAAGGCCCAGCAACTGCCACATGATCCTTGGTTCTTCACTTCAGTAACGGCGCCGTAAGTCCTCCAGTCGAATTTGTCTGGTATTTTCACATCTGGAATGTTTGCCTTCCTAAAAGGTATTTGATTTGGATCCCTCAAACTTGGTTTTAATCCTAAATATTTTGTGCTGAATTCTTCATAAGACAAATCAGTAAATCTTGTGACTGCATACCGCGCAGTCCCTCGCTCATGTACGTTCAATTCATGAATCTTTCTAACGTTATCTTTAAAAACTATAAATCTTTTTCGCATTTCTTCATGATCATTTATGTATTCGGGCCTATATGTAGTTAAAAAGTCGGAGAACAGCTGTTCAGCTTGCAATTGGCGATAAATTTCAGTATTAACCCCTTCTTCATAATCACAGGATACTCTGTAGTTAGGAGGGTGATCAGTCCAAGGCCGAATCCACACATTTACTCTACAAAATCTATTCAAACCCATATTGGTAACTAATTCGCAGGTGTCATTCAAACTCAGCGCTAAGCAGTTAGTGTTACCTACTTCAACCTTCATACGATAATGTACGCCAGCTATTGTCTGCCTTTCCAGAGAAAATATTCGTACAATTTTTTGCCGACGTGGATGTGGATATTTGGCTTCAATATGTCTTAAAGCTTCTTTTGCCATCTGATTAGCATATTCGGGATTTTCAAATTCTATGTGAGCTTCTATAGGGGTTTCGTCATCTTCACAATTTACCTCGATGTTTTTACCATTATCTATCCATAGTCTTTGCCAAATAGTGGAAATGCAATGCCTTCTTGGTAAATGTTCTAAGAATTGACAATTTGTAATATTGTCTATCCACTCGTATTTTAAGCATGACGTATAACCCACATCAAAGTCGATCGTTGTAACTCGTCCACTTGTAATTTTAGATGAATAGCTGTTGATTTGCAACAGCCTTTGTTTGTACCTATGTTGTGATATCATTTCTAATTTCTCTAAAGATTCCTTAATGAAATGATGTATAGTTATTTCATCAGATGTTGCATTATTAAGATCAAGAGACACAGAACGTTTTTTACGTGCTACATTTGGAAGAGAACATCTAACCTTTAATCGCTTAATTCTATTACTTTTTGGTACCATCCATATGTAAGAGCTACAAGATTTAAACGGTCTCTCTATACTAACGAAACAAGGACCTTCATTATCTATTGTTTGCAAATTATCAAGGACAACATCTTTGGAACAGTTTGTAAATGATATAATGAAATTCAGTTTAATTGGAGTTCTAGAATCCAGACTTGGTACAACATGTGGTTCACCTTGACTTATTATTTTACTCTTCACTTTCGGTGATGATTCTAATTGTTGAATTGACGCTTTAATTAATTCCGCGACAGATAGGCCGGTCGTAGTAGCAAACTCTTTTTCATCATTACATATAACACTTATACGCTGTACAACTAGTTCATCGTCAGGTGATGGCCACAAGCGTACAAGACAAATTTTATGAAACATTCCAGATAATTCTTCACAATCATTTAATTCTGCCTCATCTTGGTGTCGCAAACAATATGTATAAGCGGTCTCAATATACATCCTTATCATATTCACGTCCATAACAGTCCCGCTTTGAAATGCATGTACAGTAATAAGTTTTTGTAAATTATTAGTGCCTGAAATTTCATTAATATGCTGAACGGCGCGATCAGCATAATAAAATTTTGTATCATCATCAATATAATCCTCGTCAGCTTGTCTTTTTGGTCTAGGTGCATCATCTATGGTTAGAATTTGTGACACATCGGCTTCCTTTTCGAAGCATTTTATTGATATGTCTTTTTCGGAATTAATCCAAGGTCTCCTCAATATTTCAGCAATACAGCGCAATGTTTTATCAGTATTTTTAATGCCGCAGTCGTTAACGGAAAATGCCTTATTTACTGTACATTTGGTTGGTACTATAGAGTAATCTATTTTAGTCAACACACCATTGACAACTTGTTCACTTACATGATGGATTTCAAGAATTTTATAATAATACTCTGTTTTAGCCAATCTCTGATACTTCTCTAATGCTTCTTGGGCCATCATTCTGTAAGATTCATTATTTAGATTTTTCTGTTCAGAAGTCCCAACAAGAAGACTTCGTTTTTTTCTAAGGGTTTCTTCATGACCGTTGTCCTCAGCACAATTTACACGAATTTTTTTCTTATTTAGCCAGGGGCGATCCCATATTTTAGTATGACAATATAGAAAACCTTTATCATCCTTAGGACAAGATTTCTTTTTATGTGGACATGAAGGTCTGGACGCCACGTACTCAATGTCATAAATAATCCCCGAAACTACTTGCGTTGTTACATTAACAACTGAAATTACATCATGTTTGCGGTCAAGACCTTTTGAAAGTTGATATTCTTGTAACGATTCCTTTGCTAAAGTTAGATACTTATCTTCTTTTGGATTTTGAATTTGGTATCTGGCTAAAGCTCTCGTATTTCTAATATTTGCATTATCATGAGCAAAACACTTAACATTAATTTGTTTATCATTTAACCAAGCTCGTTCCCAAATCTCAGAATGGCAACTGACAACGTCTCCTTCGATTTCGCATTTTGACGCGGTACTCTCGTCGACCGCGGTTAATTTGCAATTTGTAGGAGCAGCTTCGAAATCGATTCTAGTCATTGTACCGGCTACCACTTGAGTTGTTACTTTTTTAATATTCAGCATCTTATAATATTGTGCTGAACCTGAGTCTTGAACGTATTTTTTTAACGAATCTCTGGCGAGGGTCAAATATTTAGGATCACTTGGATTCTGTTCTGTTTGTCCCCCAAGAAGAACATCTCTCTTCTTTCTATAGGTTTTGTCTTTAATAAGACAGTTCACATCAATATCTTTCTTTTTCAGCCATGCTCGATCCCAAATCTTAGAATGGCAACTGACAACGTCTCCATCGATTTCGCATTTTGACGCGGTACTCTCGTCGACCGCGGTTAATTTGCAATTTGTCGGAGCAGCTTCGAAATCGATTCTAGTCATTGTGCCGGCTACCACTTGAGTTGTTACTTTTTTAATATTCAGCATCTTATAATATTGTGCTGAACCTGAATCTTGAATGTATTTTTCTAACGAATCTCTGGCGAGGGTCAAATATTTAGGATCACTTGGATTCTGTTCTGTTTGTCCTCCAACAAGAACATCTCTCTTCTTTCTAGAGGTTTTGTCTTTAATAAGACAGTTCACATCAATATCTTTCTTTTTCAGCCATGGTCGATACCAAATTTTAGAATGGCATCTAATGACATCAGAACTTTCTTTTTTGTTAACAGGCTCAATTCTAAAATCTATTATTGTTAATATTTCATCAGCAATTTGTTCGAACACTTTATCTATTTTTATAACTTTGTATCTTTCATTGTCACCAGTGGCTTTTAAAAACTTCATCATTGATTTTTCTGCTAATTGCTGGTACTTTGTGTCATGGGGATTTCTTATCTCTACTTTGCCACTGAAGTCTTTAGATTGGTTATGTATAGCATCCGTATTATCTTTAAACATATCATCACAAGTAACATTGAGCTGTCTACCATCTTCAAGCCAAGGTCTATCCCAAATTATAGCTTGACATATTCTAAGTGGTTCATTTTGTAATAATTGGCACGACTCTGTATCAATATCATTAATACTATCTTCTGAGCAGTGTGTGTAACCTACAGTAAAGTTGATGTTAGTTAAAAGACCAGCGAAAGGTTCTGTTAATATACTTTTAATACTTACAATTCTCTGCTTATTATTTCGATTTGAATCAAACTCCAAATACTGAAGCGCTTGTTGAAGCATTTCTGTTATCATTGGGTCATTATCATCTATTTTATGTTGAAAGTTCGTCTTGGCGAAGGTTCCTTCAATTGGTCTATCATAACAATTACTCGTAACTTTCTTTTCTTTGAGCCAATGTCTTTCAATTACATTAATTTCACAAATTTTTGAACCCATACTTTCTACTACAGTGCAATTCTCTATTCTTTTTATTGACAATGATTTATTACAATTAGTAAAAACAGTTTCAACTAATATTTTGGTAAATGTACCAGACTCTTTTCGTATTACAGCATCTAAAATTTGTTTTATTAATATGGAGTTATAATTCAATGACTTACTTTCCATTTGTTTAATTGCTTGGTTTAATATATGTTTAAGTACTGGATCATCTAATGGTACTTGCATTATTTTTCCAGCAGTTGAACTTTCTTTTTGATCGTCGTAACAAAAAGTGGTTATTATACGAGTAGATCCTTCTTCGGGCTTTTCAAGAATTCCGTTACATATTTTTTTCATTTTGTCATTTTCTTCACAATATACTCTATCACACGGTATAAAAACACGAGCTTGTATGTAATAGAAATGCTGATAATTTTGAATTTCCTCTTCAGCCGTAATCACTTCCTGTAAAACTCTATTTTTTATTTCTATATCCATTTCATTTAAATAATCAACCATAGTATTCGCTAAACCATAGATAAAATTTGCATTCTTTAAATTGTGCCTCAATTTATAAATTTTTTCAGCTATTGATAACAAATGTAAATCATTGTCATAACTTCTTTTAGCACGTTGGGTATCATCAGGAACATTAAAGTTATATCCTGCAGAATTGAAAAGATTAAATAAATCATCTATGGCTTGTTTCTTTTCATTAGTGAGATACGATGTTTTATCTGGATTTTGAGAAACAGGATTTTCTTCGAAGTTATTTACTTTCGATTGTACTTCACTAGCATGTTCCGATATGACTTCATTTGGGTCAAGTGAATCTTGATTTTTGGGAACTACATTTCTAGAAGAATCTGCTGTTCTATTAACAATTATTTGTTCTTCAATATCTTTAATTTCATCCTCACTCAATGTTTTTACTTGACTTTGCTGTGTATCTAATTGTGGATTAAACTCCGCCTTAATAATTTCATCTACGGAGTCCGTTTGAAGGACGTCATTAGAAGTGGTCGTTGTTGTTGTTGTTGTTTTAGACTTGCCATCACTTATCTTAATTTTCAATTTAACTTTTAATTTTCGATTACCGTCTATAACAACTTCACCATCATCGCCAAACTGCCATTCTTCTGTACAATTATTCGCAGTAACAGCTCTATATTTTGTACCATCGGTATATTTAATCCAAGTTTTCTCAAGTATTGATATTTTACATGACTTACTTTCAGTACAAGATTCTGTTTCTGGCGAAGAACAATTATCAAATCCAACGTTTAAAAGCAGCGTATATTTGACACCATTCACAACCTGTGTTCAACATAATATTAATGATTAGTAGTTATTTCAATTACATTTAACATAGAAATAGAATTAAACCCACTAAATCGCCCTTATAATTACGACGAGTGTCAATCAATCAATATTAAATAATCTAGGACAATTAAAAAAAATATGCTCTATCTTATATTTTTTTAAGGAACATTATTTGAATATAGGTCATCTGTACTACTACTATTTTTTAAAAATAAAGATTTTCCCGAATTGTAATGAGCTTTTGTTAGTTAATTATGCAATTATAAGTATTTTAATAATTACAGGATAAAGAGTATTTATTTAACTATGTCACATTCACGTAAATATAAGTAAAAATTACATTAATTTTGGTAATACTTTTTACCTAAGCGCAGAATCATCTCTACAATTTTTCTAACTAGATCAGAAAAGTTGTAACGAACATTCATTTTCGTAAATTTTACGACAAAAATATATGTTGAGTTACAACCAGAACTTCACTAATTGCAGAAAATCGTACAATAAATACATTTTTTCTAATACCAATTTAGCTACCTGAACTTGTCTTTCAACATTGATGATAGTACGAAGAATATGTTTGACTGCAGGGTCGTGTTTATCAAGATGCTTAAGAGCTATTTCCGCAAGTTCTCTAACACCAGGAGCTTCAGGATTGACGTAATCAGCACAACCAGTACATGATGTATTTACGTAACGTCTTGGAATAGCTATAAACTGCTCTCCAGACGTCACCTGAAAGAATATTTGTAGTAGTATTATAAGAATATAAAAGGTCAAAGGTCAGAGATTATTGCTGGTATCTTATCAGCTGACAAGGGAAGCTGTCTCGGCGTCCTCCAGACATTGTTACTATTACTATATAGCAGTAGTATCCCCATTGTCTACATCTCTGTTCCTAGGCATTATGATTAAAAAGCTCTATCGCCCAATCCCAAGGAGAGTTAAAGTCGTAAAATCATATGACAATAGCCTTGTATTGCAAGATGTAAAAAAAACGTTGCATAGTCCCCACTTAGAGGTAGAAAGACCAAGAAGAAGGCTAATATAAGAATATAATATAACTTTTAAACAACAAAACAATTTTAATTCGTAAAATATTAAGAAATATGCGTAGAACTATAAAAAAACAATGATAATTCAAAACCAATTATCTTTTAAACAAACCTTATTTGATATGCTACATAATTAATGTTTAATGATTCACTATGAAAAATCACACGTCAATATGAATACAATGTAAACAGGCAAACCGAAATGTTATGGCAATTATGCATACATTTGCTGTGTGTATGGCATGCCAATTATTTACCATTTCCAGTTGATTGTTGTCACATTTCTGTGACCAAATAGTTTATTTTTCGCGATAATATTTTTAATAGGCATGTCCAAATAGCATAAAATAAAGCAACTATCTCCCAAACTATACAAGGGATTTTAACAAGGTTTACACAACTTTTTTTTTGTTATGCACTAGGAAGCCAAACGAGCATACAGTTCACTTATATTACGCGATTTCTATCGCACTTGGACAACTCCAAGGTCAGTAGATCTAGAAGATGCGTAGCCAACCCTAAGACCATATTTATTTTTATTTCGAGTATTCGGAAATTCATATCTTTTTCAATAAAAATGATGCATAAGGTAAAATTGCAAGACTGAAAAACAGAAACAGTGACATCGTTTATTACTTTAGCCAAATATCTTTGCAAGATATAAAATTGGTAGGATTTTATGGTCAGTTCAAGAATTAGTTACAAAAAGAGAATTTTAAGACACATTAGTCAAAATATGTTTTAAAGAAATGAAATATGATTTCATTTGTATTAGTCTTTGTCACTTAATCAAAAATGTTAAATTCATAAGGGATCTATCAAAATGGGCTCAATACTTTATGTTTTAGAGTGAAATGTATTTGAAACATAATATTAACACATTCAAAATAAGATCATATGATGAACACGTCCAATTATATACTATATATACACAACGCTAAACCCATAAAAGGCTAAGATTGAGTAATCTTTTTCATTTTAACAAAAAGCTTATATGTTTAAGGAAAAATATACCAACCCCTTCAGTCTGCTCTTCATTATCAAGATGTATCGGAGTATGATGTCTGTCTGTAGTATCTCTTAATTCCACTTCTCTAATTGCATCAGCAACTGGTAATGCAGTGACATCTTCTATTTCCTCACATTCTGGCTGATTCTCGACAGATATTCCACCTTCTAAGAGATCAATTATATCTGCTGAGCACTTGACTGTTTTTCTACTATTTTGAAACTCTTCATTGCCACTTTTTAATAAAGCTTCTATATGGATAATGTCATTATTTGGTTCCTAGAAAAGATGATTTTTTATACAAAAATAGTATATTTTATGAAGACTGTTATACATAAAGTATAAAAATGGTATTTTAAATTCCAGTATAAGATAAAATAGAAGACAAAACATAATTATTGCAATATTTACATTTATTGTAATGTAATGATTGTATAATTATTAAGTACAATGTATATAATGCTGCTAGTATGTACATGATATATTTTTGAAATAAAGTTAAAATGTTGGATTTTATATATTTAACTTGACATATTGACAGAACAGTTGGCCGAATAGAAGAAAGTTCCTTGAAAATCAATGAATTTCGCAATTTCAATTCCTATTTTGTCCAGCATGTTTATTTTTATTTTTTGTAAATCTTTCAGTTTTGATGTTATAAAAAAATTGTGTATATTTAATGCAAGTGAAACAGCAAGGCATCACTAGAGATAGCATAAAGATAACCGTACAGGATTTAAAATTAATCATAATATATATAGACAAAACACATGTATACTATGAAATTAAATGAACATTTTTAAAGACATATGTTCTATGACAGTGAATCTGTAGTTAATTACAAAGATACTTAGTTATTTTTTTCATTTAATATTAAACACAATAAGATATAAATATTGAAACCATAAATAAATAACTATCTGAAACTATAAATTAATGTTTACATACATTATTATATACACAGAACATTACTACATATACAGAATTTCATATGTGCTGTGGTTATATTATATAAACATATATAGAATACTACTGTATATCATGTTTAAAATTTAAAATTTAGTGTTAATAAAGTATACATGTGATTTAAATTTGAAACATTTTTGTTTAAAGTCACACTATTATTTATTTAAGTTTTAATAGTTCATGTTTTTAGTACAATAAAAAAAATACAAAGATATTATAGAAGTATGAAATAGTCTTGATAAGCATATGATAGGCACTAACATTGATAACCTTTTAAAAACGTATTGTTAATTACATGCTCCTCATATTAAATTTAGAATGATTTATTGAGGACATATTATAATACAGTACCCAAAAAGTCCCAACATATATTATTTTAAAATTAATTGCAATTTTAAACACTGATATAAGACCTGTACTTTTTAAAATCTTTGTTAGAACTGCCTTTATAGTACTGTTTTATAAATGCGTAAATATGGTACAAAACTTACCACAATTTGTGCGTTTACAAGGGTACCCTCTTCATAAACATACGGATGGTTGGGAAGATTATTTAGATATTCTATGAATCCATTCATTAATTTTAGCTTCTTTTCCTCACTGAACTCGGAGGAAGTAACAATAATGAAGGTGCATTGAATAAATAAAAACGCAATTAGTTTATTCATGACGTAAGCCCAATACTACCTCATGGCACCGAGTTAAAATACTAAATGACTCTGAGACAATGCGTCTTAATGTAATCCAACTAGATGGTTTATTCCATAATTTACAAGTGACATAAAGTTGAGTGTTAATTTAAAAGTGTAGATCTGAAACCTTGAACGCTATTTGTTATTGTTTTCAGTTTTCACTAATTGACATTTGACAAATATGTATATTACTGTCACCACTAAAAATATTTTGGTTAACATATTAGATTTTTTCACTAAATGTTGCCACTGCAATTAATTCGCTTTTCTCTTTATTCGATTATACGAGTCGTATGTACTCTTAGTAATTTTTAGGTTATCAAATATATTTTTATATTCTATTGATTGTAATATTTGTACTTGAAAACGTACAAATTTTAAAATTTGTGAAATTGCCATTATTTCTTCTTTATCGTTTAGATAAGATGATCAAAACATTGTAAATAGTATTTAATTTGCATAATAGTTGTAATTAATGTTTTTTTGCAACACTTCATGTTATTATTAAAATTAATAGAAAATACCAAAAAGATTGCTTTGATCCGATCGCTATTTAGCAGCTATTGTCAATTTGTCATTTGTCTAATTGACACGTCGTCAGTTTACTGTTTACAATAAAATTCGGACCTAGAGGAAGGATACGAAATACAAATTGTGAATACGAAGGCAAAAGTTCTAAATAAAAAATATACTTTTGTTTCTAGTACAGTGATATTTAAAAGTTTACCACGTTAGCTTTTCAAACATATTATGACAATTAACTTATTTAATTTCGACAAGCCATGACTAGTAAATCAAAAACTAAATCATCAAATACAAAAGCGTGAGTTAAAACTTTTTTGTTTTGACCTAGATAGTAGACTAGCTGTTGAGAGTTACAAAATTCTTTCAATAATTATAGTATTAAGTTAAACATATTCTGCATATCCCTCTGTGATAAAGAAATAACATCGTATTCATATCAAAAGCTTGAATCTGTTAATTTAACATCATCCACAAAATCTGATAGCATCCACAGAACTCTAACGTTTTCTACTATTAATAAAAAAACTGTTTGTACTAATTGTACTCAAATAATAATAATATGCTTTTTATACCTTTGACTTTGTTACATAATTTTTAAAATATTTTTAAATATTTAATTTCTCAATTATTAGGTTTTTTATAATACAAAAATAAAAATAGTATATAAAACCTAATCTGGAAAACCATTCGAAGCGAGCTTGGCCCAAGTTACCAATGGTTAGCGCCGCAGAGAAAGAAACCTTCTGACAATAAGTGCTTTGTCCAGGAGTACTGCCTTTGGTATCTGTCCCTTGATCCAACTATCTAGCGAGGGACTTTTTAGATGTTGGCCGAGACTCTTTGCTATGAGACTGTTCACTCTAACTACTATAGGGACAATGATCGTCAAATCCACATCCCACAAAGAGGTTTTCTCGTGAGCCAAGTCCAAGTATTTGCTAAGTTTGTCCTTTTCGGCCTTCACGAGATTCTCATATATATATATGATATATATTATTATAAATCATTAATACAATTTGTTTTTAGATGGTGTATAACTTTTGTTCTCGTTTGTGGAGCAACATTCTTGACCCGCTTCTACAAAGTATTGGAGCCAGATCATGTCTGGTAAGATAATTTGAACATAATAATTCAATAGTACCCAAATGAAATTTTGATGATTGTAAAAAAGTATTTAATTTATTATACTTGTTACAGCTGGGATGAGACACATTTCGGAAAAATGGCTAGCTGGTACATAAATAGAACATTTTTCTTTGATGTACATCCACCATTAGGAAAAGTAAGCAAAACTTACATAGTAATCTATCACTATACGGCCTACAAAAATCTTAGGGTGTACCACATGGGCTACATTATGTATACTTATATATATAATGCAAGGAACACAAATATTTTTGACTTTTTATACTCCAAATAATTCTGAAATTATTTACAGATGCTCATTGCCCTCTCTGGGAAATTAACAGGTTATGATGGGATGTTTCCATTTGAAAAACCGGGTGATAAATATGAAGGCGCAAAGTATGAAGGGATGAGGATTGTAAGATTAATATCTATACCTACATACTCTCCATTTTAATATTGTATAGAAAAACACAAAGACAAGAGTCAAATTTTTAATAAAATCTCTTTATTATTATTTCTTGTTCTCAAGGTATATAATCAATATAGTAATTCTACATTATTCCAGTTCTGTACAACATTAGGTGCACTAACAATACCTTTAACCTTTTTGACACTTTGGGAGATGACCAAATCTCTTGATGCAACACTAATTGGAACTATGTTTCTTCTCTTTGGTAAGTATTTTAATTATAGATATAACTTGTTTCTATTAGTCTTGTTACAAAAACAAATTGAAACCTTCTTTTTTCTCAGGGTTAGACATTAAATATAATTTCTAAAATCATTATAAGATTTACATACATAGCTTTAAGACTAAAAATAATATCACAATTTACAACATAGACTTGCATAGAACTTTACCATTATCAGGTATTAGCATAATTTGCTCTAGATCTTAGAAATAGTGATTTCACAAAACAAGTCTTATCTATTTTATGTTCGGTATTCCTGATTTTTATTTATCTGTATGCCAAAATTCATCACAATAATTTCAGCCAATTAATCTTAAAACTTGATGAACACATAACTTTATATAAAATCGTAGTATGTTCAGACCAATTTATTTATTTGTAAAATCATTTATTACATTTTAAATTGGCAGCAGAACTCATGTTTAAAAGTACATGAATATCAAAATATTTATCTAGAAAACCTTTGAAAAGATCTTCTTTTCAGATGTTGGCTTCGTAACTCTCAATAGATACATTCTGTTGGACCCGATTCTTTTATTTTTTATGACCTGCTCCATGTATGGTGTTTTTAAAGTAAGTAAACATTTTTAATTGTTTTCTAAGGTTAATTTCAAATCATTATAAGGGAATTTCTTGTATTTTTGTAAATTTGTCTGCTGCTGACATTAATTATGTTTTTGTAAAACCTAACTGCCTGATTGTGGACTGTAATTTCAATAGGAAAACCATTAAAAACTTATTTTATACATATGCTGTGAATATAATTGCCATTATTTTCTTAAAGAAAATTAGCTAAAGAAGTGTGGCCGAAAATAAACTGTCAATGCCAGTGAAATTGCTATTTTGAAAATTAAATGAGCAATTTTTATTTGAATACACCTTCGGATAAATGGTTAATTTTATGGCTTTAACTTACCATTTGTATATTTATTCACTGCAATGACTTATTTAATTCGATTTTGATGATTATAATGATCATATTTTTTATTATAATGATGAAACTCGCAGCCTTCTTACAAATACCCAACACTAAAAATGTAGGTATATTACTTTTTTCTTTTCGCCATACTGTTGGAATGGACTTGACGGGCTGTAATGGCGCGTTTCCATTACAGTCTATAAACTTTCAAATGCTCGTATATATGATAAAATAAATAACTTCGGTGCCAGCAGTTCTTAGAATAAATAATGGTGAAATATGTCTCTCCTTAAGGACGCCATCGCGTTTCCTAACTGCCTAGGTGAGGATATGACCATGAGCGACGTTAATTATTTACCAATCAGGTGAACCGTATGCTCGTTAGGTTCTCTATCCTATTAGAAAAAATATAAATAAATTTTACCATGTATTTCCATAGGTCCGATCGCTGACCGAGGCGGGAGCAAGTCCCTTCTCGCCTCGTATGTTATCCTGGCAATTCTTTCTGGGTTCATCACTTGCTTGTACTATGTCAGTGAAATTTGTAGGTCTGTTTATCGTCCTATTGGTCGGTCTCAGAACTATTGCTGACCTGTGGAATATACTCGGTGATTTGTCGAAACCTGTCGTAAGTATTGCCCGATATTATGACTAATGCATCTTAGGATATTAAAATGTCCTGAAACCGGCTACCTTGAAAGGTGTAGAAATAATTAAAAAAAAATGAATGAGGACACATGAATTACATTCTAAACTTTAAAAAAGCTTTTTCACGTGCTCATTCATTTAGACGTATAGAAAAGATATGAAGAGCAGAATTGCACGTGTCACAACCACTTTAAAAATTTCGGGTTGAGTGAAATAATACATAACTCTGAGCACTTTAGTATACTGTTAATATTTAATATATTTTATACAAGACACGCAAGTTATTATAATAATTATTCGTATTTACAGAGTTACACCCTTCAACATCTGATCGGCAGAAGTATAACGCTTATTATTTGGCCTATTATTCTTTATATCTTTTTCTTCTGGATCCATCTAACAGTTCTCCATAAAAGGTGAGAAAGTTTAATGCATATGTATATAAATCTTTTATAATAAGAAAGTATTAGAAAGTTGAATTTTTTTTTATGTCAGCAAACAGGCTAATCAATGTGCCATTGAATTTTGTCTATTGAAATTCAAAAATGGAAGTTATTTAGTCACAGAGTTGCATATACATATAACTTATAGACTAGTATATCCTATATTTTTGTGCAGTGGCAATGGAGATGGGTTTTATTCCTCCGGTTTTCAAGCCCGCTTGCAAGGTAATAGCTTGCATAACGCCAGCGCACCTCGTGTTTTAGCGTATGGTGCTATTTTGACATTGAAAAACCACCGTACTGGCGGTGGCTACTTGCACTCGCACCAACACCTATATCCTCAAGGTGTGGGAGCAAGACAGCAGCAGGTATTTTCACGACCTCTAGTAGGATTCTCTTTGTAGAGTAAGCGAGATAGATAGTGTACAGCGTTTACATAAGAAGAGAGAAGAAAGTGTTTTCTCTCAGTTCTCATTTCAAAACCTTTAGTGTTGTAATGATCCATGGACAGGAGTAACCACTTATCATTACAAGAGCTATTTACTGTTTTTCCATTCCTGCAATATAGACCTAGAATTTGGCTTATGTGGCTTAAGAAGGTACCGTCTTCCCTACGGAAATACATCGTTAACTCTTTCAAAATTCAGATAACGACGTACACACACAAAGACGACAATAACAAATGGGTGATCAAGCCATACGACCGTGAAGAGGTGGCAGGTACAGTGTTGGTTCGCAGTGGAGATCTCGTGCGGCTCACTCATGCCGCAACTGGTCGCAATCTACACTCCCATAGGGAACGCGCACCACAGACCACTAAATTTATGCAAATCACGGGATATGGAGAGGTAAATATGAAGTTTATTCATTAAACCACTTTCTTACACAATCACTGATCAAGAAGAAAAATGCCAATCCGCACTATCAATCAAAATGATCACTGAATTAAAAATACATGTACAAAATCATCACCTCGCTTTCGAAATTGACTGAAAACTAGACTAAACTTAAATACTTACGTTGTCTATTTTTTAAGCATCCATGCTGAATGAGTAACTCAACACGTTATACATTCGCGATGTATTTGTAAAATTATAGCTAAGAATTATATCGATAACGTCAAAAATTCAATGAACATTACAGACAAATAGATCAAACTTTAAATACCCTTCTTTTCGAGTCCGAGGCTTGAAAGGAATGTATTTGTTTTGTAGGATGGTGTGGGTGATGCCAATGATGTTTGGAAAGTTATCGTATCTAATGGTAAAGACGGCGAGGAGATACAAACAGTGCGGAGTAAACTCATATTCATCCACTATTTGCAGGTATTGTAGTTGTTGCCCTCATTGAAATATTATATAGTAACTTTTAACCGCGATTTTGTAACAACTTCGAATTGTCGATCATGTAACTTTTGGGTATTCATTAAATATACAAACACGAGATTTGTACTGATTATATGTAAAGATCATATCTTTTTAGACACTTATTGCCTTAAAATGTCGGCGGAAAATCTATTTCTTGTAGTAACTCGCAAACATTTTAGGAAGAAAATGAAAATACCCTGCGTAAGTTTTTTAAATAAAGTATTAATTTTTCGTAGTTTTGTTTTAAGTTCAGTAAACTTCTCAGGTTAAAATTCAATTTGGGCTTAACAGTATGTGAAAAATACAATAACTAAATTTAAATAATATAATTAAGTGTAATGAAGCCATTTGTTCAATTCTCATTAAAATTGATTCAGTAGTTTTAATTATTTTTGCCAACAATCAAATAATTTTAAATCATAGTGTTTTATTAGTAATATATATTATGTTATATGCTATGTTCTCAGTCATGTGTGCTGACGACAACGGGCAAGCAGCTTCCTAAATGGGGTTTTGAACAACAAGAAGTGGCTTGTAATCCAAATTTGCGCGACCCCAATGCTCTTTGGAACGTAGAAGATAACATATTCGATGGATGTAAGTAATCTCGTGTAGAACTATCATCCTAGCTCATATTACAAAGATGAGTTTTTTCGTTCGTCACGTTTTGGTATGGAATTTTGAATGGTCTATTTAAATTTAATAAACATCTTATTATTAGGTTTGGTTAAATATTTGTTTTTGAAATGGGTGGGAGGGACTAAAAATTTATATTTAAATTTTGTTCTGGTCACGTCCCACCCTTCCTGATGGAAAAGATCGTAAAATGCGTACTTCAACTTCAGTCTATAAACTTCCGAATGATTAAACTTTAAATAAATAGGTCGACAGGACATGATTCTATATTTTATTAATGACGTAATATGAATAGATACATTTCTAGGACAATTGTATATACGAAGTAGTTCTAAAGGATTATAAAGGTTAATCGTTGAACTAACCCATAAAGTATGTTACTACTTTTAACAATTCTAAGCTATAATTAATTGCAGTGCCAAAGATGAGTTTCGAGTCTTATGCGTCCGGTTTCCTGGAGCGGCTTGTCGAATCACATGCAGTAATGTTGCAAGGCAACGCAGGACTTAAGCCTAAAGAAGGTGAAGTCACATCACAGCCCTGGCAGTGGCCTATTAATTATAGGGTAACGTACTTGATATAAATCTACATATTACCTGCCGCTACTGCATCCGGCTAAAGCACGTGTCGGCGCAACATAGGCCCATGACGTCACAGCTTTGGTCACACCCGTCAAGCATCACTGAATCGGACTGCGTCGAATACGCAAGGTGACAACACCGTTATATACTATATTTGTAAAATGTTATCCGTAACATGACGTAGTCCTGTTGTAGGGATATTTTCCGTGGTGACCGACGCTGTGACGTGAGCTCGACAGGCCAGTGTTGCAGGAACGTCATGTATTGAAGGTCATTTATTGCGTGAAAATCAATCCCATAAATTTAAAAAAGAAACGATTTGTTGTATACGTTGAACTATATTTTATTTAGATGTGTGCAAAAATACAAGACAATATTTAGATCCTATCCCTAAAGTTGGGCCAAATTGCAATTAAAAAGTTCATCAATTTTAGTGTTTTACGATTTAAATTATTAATTAAAATTAAGAATTCTTTCTTAACGTAGATCCATTTACATTACTACAATTTAATTATCTTAAAGCTGATATGACGACAGAATCGAAATTAAATTCTAAATTGATTGGTGAGATGACTATTGACTGCTCTGTTTTTATATAAAGACTAGTAAAATATTGTTTAAGATGTTTAATTTGTATGCAGGGTCAATACTTCTCCGGTAGCGCACATCGAGTCTACCTGCTCGGCAACCCGGTCATTTGGTGGACAAACCTTGCTTTCCTTGCGTTATTCATCATCATATACATCGTTAATTCGATTCGGGAGAAACGGGCCGAGGCATTTGGATCTACTTTGCCTAGTAATGTACCTTATAAAATTGATGTACACATAGAAGATACCCATTTTATTTTATTTTAATAATTTTCAAACGTTACATTTGAAAACAAATAAGTTTAAAATTTTTAATTTCACTTGTGATACATTTTATTAACACTTTCAATAGTAATCATTTATTTTACTTTAATATAATATTAATATGGCAAACCCGTACATAGTAAACATGAACAGCGTTTAACTGCTCCTGTAAAGTTTATTCAAAATGAGTTACGCATTTTGATTAGTCCGACGATTTATTGCCTTCATAAAGGATATACGCTACTTAAGTACTTCTTGGTATATAATAAATATTGTTTATATAGTGGGTGAGACACGCAACTTGTTAAATAGCGCCGGTTGGAGCTTTCTAGGATGGGCGCTGCACTATGTACCGTTTTGGGCGATGGGCCGGGTGCTGTACTTCCATCATTATTTCCCAGCCCTAATCTTCAGCTCTATGCTCACTGGTAAAGTTTAACGCCATAATTATAAGGGTGACGTTTGTCGCAATATATTCTAGAGCATTGTCACACTATCAAAAGCCTATAGAGAGAAAATAGTTTGACAATTAACATCCTAAAGTACATCTGCAGACCCAGAAGAGTAATCTAAAAATCAGAAAGACGTTGCTACTTATTCCTTTTAATATTTTACATATTTAATGGCATTGTTTCCATTTCATTTAAAATATTTTCAGTGAAGTTCAGAACAGGCAGAGATGTAATTTAATCTAGAAATCAGTGTTAGTTGCAAAGTGGTAATTTCGTATACTTCTTCATGGAATTAATACGTTTTCTTTATCTCCATAGTCAATTACTATTTTTTATGTTATATAAATTAAATATGCCTCGCGGTGCTCTTAGACTGATAATTTATTTAGTACATGTCCTTTCCAGGTATCCTCACCGAATACCTATTGCGTAGCGTGCAGAGCTACCTTAGTTCTGAACTGGGTCGAACTTTATATCACTCTACACTAGGAGTGCTACTAGCAGTAACCGCTTATAGTTTTCACCTTTTTTCGCCATTAGCATACGGCATGACTGGACCCATACAAGACGGCAATTCTACTATGAGTAGTCTTAAATGGCTTGAGTCCTGGGAATTTTGAATTATAAATTTACAAGTACGAGTTTTTACAATTTACAATAATAAATATGTTGATAGTTACTCTTTAACGTCGCAATACTCATTATACTTAGTAAGAATGAATTATTTACTATTTTATCCGTCCATTTTTAATAAACGTGTAACTCAATGTTAAGACAATTTTAATATTTATTTTATAAGTGCGAAAAACTACGAGGGGTATAAAAGTACATATTATTTATTTTAAAATTTGTGGAAATATTAAAGCTCTAAAGATTAAATTGTATTTCATTTTAAATAACTTCCATCTCGTCGCTATTATTTTATATTGTTGTCTGTTTGAATAATATTATTACTATATTATATAAAGTCGCTCAACCCAGAATAATATAATATTTGGAGAGGTATATCTATAACATAATAAAAATGTAACTGACCGATGTATAAGTACTGTACATTGAAGATATTCCAGAAACTATTGGAGGACTTTATTTTAACGTAATGGAACCAAAAACAACGATTTTTGAAATTTTTGTCAACCATTTCAATCGGTGAAAAAATAAAAAAAAATAGGCATTTAAAGCATCGCGTTGTATAATTGTTGGACTAAACGGTATAATATAATTGTATAGATATATCGACTAAAAGTTTATCAACAATATTTTATGGTCTATAAAATTGTTTTGAATAAATATTTATATTAAATATAGAATAGAGTTCAGCTTAGGCTGGCCTTGCACCGGTTGCGCTCGACCACAAATGGTCTTCTACACATATAAGAAATCTGTAGAAGTCGCGCGTCTGTACTTTCAATGAATTTATATAACAACTATTAGACAAGAGGGTTAGAATACGTACTTTTTTAAACTTATTTATCTGTTTGTATCTACGGGCTTATCTTTGAAAGTACTCAATGGAATTAATCGCATTTAAATATGGTTTCTAAATATAAAAATCAGTAGAAATTGCGTGTCTGCATTTTCAATTAATGCATCCAATAAACAATAATATTATAATAGACAGCT
>JAOSYY010000003.1:7863345-7879191 GCA_025727935.1 Hebomoia glaucippe
GTCTTATATAAATGTAATTTTATAAGACATTTTTTAATATAAATATTAAATTTACATTGCTGTGATCTATAGTCTACGCGATGGCGTTTTTATAAAATTGTTACTACTATTACATTAATAAGTAATTCTGTACTGACACTGTAGTGACAGTGTATTAGTGAATACAGTATGAATCAATGTTGTAAAAGGGGAAGTCAAATTTACAAGTCAATTATTTATTGTCTATGAAATACAAAATACCTATATGAAATTTAAAGTCTTTGCATAATAATATCAATAACAAATAATGTCATAAATAAAATAATATTTTTGTTATTATGACTTTATCATCGTTTTATTTATATTATATCGGATTCAAACATACTGCTTACTTTATTTATTATCTGTGCATTTATTAACTGGCCATCAAAGTTAAAATATTTGACGTAAAAAAAATAAAATTACAAATGGCGTTTACGTAGAATAGACAGATGTATTCACGGCCACGATGGGCGATGATTCTTTGATATTACGAGAAGATGGCTATATTCGTATGAATTTTCCTGTTACTTCACTAACGTATCACAGTAACTTAAACATAATTTTGGTGAAAACCGATGTTGGTGGTGTACACGTTTTGGATGTTAACTCTGGTGTGATTCTCCAGTCCTCTTGTCTATCAGCGGGTAAGAATTAGAATAGTATTTATCTATATCTTACTATTTTATAATTAGATTCATAATATAGTACTTGTAGAAATGACACCTGGGTAGTTATAGGTAGATTCGTACTTAGTTCATGCCCTACATCGAATTGAATCGGTTTGACAGTTGTCAGTAAACAATTCTTATGGTTAAGAACTTTATTGAGATGAATAGACAATGCTTAATGTTTGCGTTTAACTATTTTTGTTTTAGATGATGGTGGGACATTGGGTGTTGAGTATGCCCCAGGCGCAGACAGAGTATTCGTGTGGGATAGCAGCGGGATTGGCGCCCGGACTGATTACAATGGGGTGCTGCTCCTGCACACAGCTCTGCAGCGTCCATTGTCGCTCTCACAGCCAGACAATCCTATCAGAATTGAACTTGTTCTATCTGAGGTATGTTGTAAATGTCACATTACTTTTTCCTAACTAGAATCTAGAGAAACTGAAACTGACATTATAAGTGACATAATTGTGTGTGTCATTAATTTTTCCTGCCTTGGCTAGAAATTAAAACTATCTTACTATTGTCACTTGTAGGAATATACAATTTTGAAGTGCTTAGTTATTAAAATTTATATGATATCTGTAACAACCGTTAAGTAAATTAGATTTAGTAAGTATTACATACATGGGCTACTACGTTTATGGAAAACAATAAGTGTTAACACTGCTCTCTGTACCCCTATTTTTGGGTGTAATGTTATAATATGGGTTTTAGCTTAAGTTTTTTTAGTAGTGAATGGGTCTAGCAATAAAGTCTATAATGATATGATGAGGAAGCAATTTTTCACAATGGTAATGGAAAGTGTGGAAAATTACGATGAAACAATCTGCTTCTTATATGTACCAATTTCAAAAGTAATTTCTAATGTCTGTATTTCATACTTGCAAGTGATATTTATCATTAATATATGCTTATGATGTTAATTAAAAATGTTCAAAAAAAGAGAGCATGCTGTAGATAATCAATATTTTTAAAATTTGGTGACATATTTGACCTGGAATATGACAACACTCTGTGTAAGAGAATTTTTTTTACATTTTATAATAAATGGAGTTTGTGTTTTTTTATCATAGAATTGTTAATATCTCATTTCACATAAGCTGAAGTACAAAGGAAAATGGAGGGACTACTTGGCTTTTGGTTAATAATATAATTTAACAAAAAATTAATATATATTTTAAGTTGGTTATTACACATTAGCTAAGATGCACAAGTATTGTAGAAAGAATAAGAATTGTAATATTTTAAATTATTTTTATGATTTTATTTTTGACTTCAGACACTTAAAAATGAATAATATCATTTTTAAATGTGTTATTAATGAAATTCTCGTCTTTTGTAATTAACAGGCAGTGTTGTTGTACCAATGTGTGCAGAGTCTAGATGCTCACTCTATTGAAGGTTTATCTGATTTTATCAATGAGCTTAAAAGTGCCATTGACATAGAGCCAGTTAGAAAAGGAGTAAAAGCTCAAAAGGTTTGTTGTTAGAAGTTTTTATGCTTAATATAAAAGTCTGCTAATTAAGTTATAAATGACAATCCATCTGATTTCTGTAAAAGTGTCTCACAATAATGAGTTTGAAAAAAGAATGTATAAATTTATTTTTTATGGTATTATTTTTAGTGGAGTACTGTAACAATAACACTTCCACAATCAACACTAAGGCTTGTTATGATTGGCATTGTTCAAGAGCTAAAAGGTCAGAATAGAAGGATTCCAGCTCTGGCTATTGCATCTGCAGTCGGACAGAGGGCTAATGAATTAATGCCCTGCAACAGAGATGAAGACACAAGAGCCTTAATGTACTCAGAGGCAGAGAGAAAAGAGACTTTTAAAAGATGGCCACATATGGATTACAAGTGAGTTTTTATTTTGTCTTAGTGCAATAAATATTTTTTTTAAGAATTCAGGTTCAGAGGAAAGAGGGTAGTTCATTTGTTAATTGAATTAATTATTTTTCAAATGTGGGTAAGGATTTGTTTATCTCTTTATGTATCTAATTTGTATAAAATATAACATAATGTACCCTAAGTTTCCCTTGTCAAAATGCCTTATTATCAAAAATGTATTTTGATTATAAGGCATTTTCTTTTTCTATATATCGAATTGACAGAGAAGCTAAGGGTCACTTGATGGTAGTCGAAAGCTCTGCCAACTGACATTATACTGTTGATGTGCTACTCGGAAACTCATAGATTTAAGTCAAAATGTGCATTATTACACTCCATTAACTTTCCACCTGTGAACGGTGGTATGCGACCACAATTCATTGAAGATTCCTCCCAAAACATTTAATATTCGAAATACCTGTGAATTCATACTTACCCAACCACAGGCAGCTGCTGTTTCCTATTATTAAATCTTAATGCTATAGATGCTTTTCATTCTTTCATGCCTAACATTTCACATCAAGAGGTGATTTATGTTACGCTGTATTTTTTTGATAAAAAACAAACATGTTTAAAAGAGGTGGTATTATAACAGATGGGCTTTACCGGCACGCATGGCGCAGGCGGGTTTCTACCATCAGCCGTCACCAAGCGGGGACGACCGCGCGATGTGCTTTACGTGTATGGTGTGCCTCGTTTGCTGGGAAAAGTCGGACGAACCCTGGGTGGAGCATGAAAGGCACTCGCCCAACTGTCCCTTCGTACGCGGCGAGTACACGCACAACGTACCTATATCAGTAAGTCGTAATTAATATTCGTTATGGAGTAAGAGTGACAGCTATTGACTGTCTCTTTCACTAAGTGAAAACAACACTTATGAAAATTGGATTATGTCAGAATTGTAGTAGAAAATTGTATTCTCTTTATATCGCTACAGAAAAGAGATAAAAAAATTGTAAGCATTCGGAAAACTACATTCCAGGCGAGATCCATATTTAAAACATTTATTCTGCAACACTAAAATTTAAAATATTTTATATTTTAGTTAGGCCTTATATATATCATATAAAATTAACAAAACATAGTAGATTAATTCCAAAATGTAAGGTCAATAAATTTTTTTTTAAATTAAAGTGGAAAAAAGTACTTTTATACTTAGGTAAAAATCACTTGACAGGTAACAAATGCCACAGCATGTGCGGTCCCATGCCCAAATATAACAGTAGTTTCAAAAGGTAACACTGGTGATCTCATAGCAACTGGTACCTCGGATGGAAAGGGTAGCATCTGGAAATTTGATTGTGGACTGAAATTGAGGAAACACTTTAACTTATCACCTTACGACTCAATATTCAGTGGAATTCTCGCAAGTGACAATTCTCATAAAGTCTGGTCTACTAGCCTCGAAAAGGACTCTTGTAAGTATTAAAAAATTCTTATTTCAGTGAAATGGATTTCTTTCTTAATGCCAGACGTCAAAGAACGAGCATGACGTTCACTTGATGGTGTTATCACAACCACATTAGATAATTAATATTTTTTTGGGATCCGTAAAATCAATTAAAAGGCTTATTAGTTTATGTTCCTCCTAACTTTTTTAGTGATTTCTGATCAAGATGGAATATCGGTATTCCACTTATCATTTCAAGAATAAAATAGGTAGAAGGCTTATTTTAAAGTTTGTAATGATTTGAAAACAAATTTTTCCTATTTTTAGCTACTTACGGAATTGAACTTACTGCCATGACCTTCATTGGTATGGCATCCCAACAAGAGACATATCCTCAAGCACAAAATGCAGAAAATGTAGAAAAAGAGATAAACACTGGAAATATTAAACCCTCTTTAATATGTGGAGTGATTGTTACTAGAACGGCATCCACTCCTACTAACCAACCAATCAAGGACGATTCTAGTAAAGCTCTATTTGATTCGGCCGACCCTGAAAAATCTAAAGAGAGTATTCAGGCAATGAACGATCACAACGAGGCTAAGAACAACTTGTCTAGTTCAAATAAAATGTTATTCTTACTAACATACGACATACACCATTGTTCTGCGAGTTCAATGACAACGGCTGTGCACACGTCGAATAGCAGTGGTAACTCTAAACCAGGTGGTAGCAAAAAGGTGTGTCCACTTCAAAGGACTGATGACACTAACATATATGACGATATCTTCTTCCACTATTCAGACGACGATGCTGATCTTCCCCATTGTGCGAATATAGAGGAACAAATTAGTAATGTTTTCAATTTGGACGCGTCGTCAAGTAAAGAGGAGTGTAAAGTTTGGGAACCGAAAAAAGTCATTTTCACAAAACATTTCAAAGTGCTTCCTCCTCCACCTCCTACTGCCTTGCTTCCCGAACTACCAGAGACTCAACAAGACAGTATGATAGAATATGTTGGTAAGTTTTCACACCTTAAGAATTGGAAGAGCGGAAATTTAGACTCAGTTGGAACAAAAGTAGTCGATCAAACTGACGCAGTACAAGATCCCATCGCACATTTCTTAAATATGACCGGTCAGGGACCTTTAGAAATATCAGATTTAAAGTGGTTTGATGGAGTTGATATTACTGAAAAAGTAAATTGTCTTCCTAAATTGCCTGCAGTGCTAAAAAATAAAGCTGGAACGCAAACAATTCTTAGCATTAATCTTGATGGATTTGAAAAAATGAATGACAATGATGGATTTGAAAATGATCTTCCCGCTGAAGAGACTATATCACAAAGTATAGCTGTTCAATGTCTCAGCCTTCCGGCCACTCTTCAAATTCAAGAAGACGCTAAGATCACTCATCTTTTGCCATCTGAAGATAAGGAACATTTGTTAGTTGTAGTTTCTTCCATTCAACTTAATAATGATAGAGTTGAAGAGGAAATTGACGCAGATGGAGATGTGAAAATGGATATTGATGAAGTCTCTGACCAACTCGATAAGACTGACAATAATGAATCAAAGTCCTATTTTCTATACTATAAACTTAACAATACGACCTCTACTTATACACTTGAAGATAATCCTGTTACTGTGAAAGAGCTACCACATAATGAAAGCCCTGTAGACTTGTGCTTGTTACCTGTAGATAAAAACAATCAATATTCCTTTGTTTCTGTTGGTGTTGATGGTCAGTTGAGAATGTATTCTCTACCAGACTTTGCTGTGCTTTGTGAGAAAGGAGTACCAAAAGGCCAGTTTAGGTCTGTCGCTTACTGCGCTTCGGTGGAGCGCCTGAGCGTATCAACTAAGCATGGAATGATCTATTTCTATGCTCTAAATAATGGCGAGAAAGATGCCTCGGGAGATTCGAATGAAGATGAGTTTGCTAATATTGACTTCGATATGTTGCAAAAAGCTCCTAAAGATGACACTAGTGGATCTACACCACCCCCGGTGATAATAGCCAATAAGACGGATCTTGATAAGTCTGATCTCGTGGCACTGATGTCTCTCACGGACTCATTTTGCCATAATCCTACAGTTCCGTATAGCGCCGTTGTGCCCGGATTTTGGTGCGAATTATCTTCTGCACAAAGGTCTAGATCGGATAATCAAAATAATCGGTCGTGGAGACTCCAAAACACGTCGTCGACATGGGACGAACACGTCCTCGAATTAACTTTACCATATAACGTGACACTAGCTCACATAGAATTTGGCTTCACTTTACACTCGGCAAATTCTACTAATTTGCCGATAATTCAAGTTACTCTACTAAAACAAAACCTACATGGTATTGGGTATAACAAAGACGCAGCCTTCGGTCACCGGTCAGATTCGCCGGTGCATTTTACTGTAATAGATGCGGACGTGTCGAACCTCGAAAATCCTGTAAATAGTGAAGAGTACTTGCAAGCACATAACGCGGAGATATTAGCCGGGCCACTATTGTTATCTTCTGGCTTGGACATGGACCAACAAACTGGCACTTTAATACTGACAAGCCCGAGACTTTACCGTGCCAGGGGCCGAACTTTCTTAATTCATATCAAAACTCTATTTGATCCAGCAAAAGATATAAATAAGGGACCTATTAAATCTGGAGAGAATAGTACAAAAAAGTCAAGTTTTATAGGTTGCGACTGGTTGCATCAGATATCTATAACAGTGCGAGCCAGCCCATTCACCGACATTCCAGCAGAGAGACAACAAAGAATTGCCATGTTAGAGTCTAATCATTTTTTGAACACGCTATGTGAGATAGCCATTAGCAAAGACTCAACAGACAAACGTGAACTCGCTCTAGACATTATGAGTTGGGTGATATCTATAAGGCTTCAGCGTATGCGTTTAGCGAAAAATGAAAAAAGTAAAGATAGAGACGCACCGAGTCCTGTTGAGGTACAGCAGTTGGAATGTATTGCTGTCATTGAGAAGTTTACGGACGCGCTAGTTAAGAAATGTATTTTATGCGCGAATAGAAGCATTGCGAAGAAATGTGTGAAGATTATTCTTACCACAAGCGAGTAAGTATCTTTATTTATTTTAACGATTATCGAAATCGTCGATGTTGATTAATTTGCTTTGTTGTTTTAGTGGTGTAAAACAGCTACCTCGCCCTTGGAAATGTACTTTCGAAAATACGTTAACGAATAGCGTGATAGCGTGTATCCCATTGGTTGGAGCGTGCGAGTCCCCGGGTGCTATGAAATGGTTAATGGCGCTTGCACAACACGGAATTTCGGCCGCTGCCGCAACTGAGCTGGTCGCACGTTGTTTGGCTTTACTGGAAAAGGCAGCAAGATGCCTACGGGAACGGAGCAACCCATATCATCAGTTGTTGCGGGCAAGGTAATATCAACACTTTAAACGTGGATTCGTTTACGTAACCGAACTGAATTGTTTTGGTCACATCTTTATCGAGTTTTCTGTATTATTCTTTTTCTCCATAATAAGTAAAATAATTGTATATGTTAATTTTAAACAGATTCGGCTTATATGGCCTAGCCCTAGAGCGCAGTATATTCTCCGTAGAGGTCCCAGAGTTCGGGCGCAGCTCGTCTTTGCCGGTAACGTACGCTAGCGTGTTATCCGGCGACGCACAGGCCCCACCTGCACCCAAACAAGAATCGCAGCTCAGGGACTTGCTCAATATGCCTCTCGACTCCAGTATGTATTCTTTTACTCAGTATAAGAATAACAGTGCACTGCTCTTTCATCTACGTTAAATAAAAGTAGCTTATGTTCCTCCTACTAACTTATGACCTATCTGTCAGTGAGTGTTTCAAATTTGGTCTAGCTGTTTCAAAGATTAGCTGTAACAAATAAGTAGAGAAATCATAATTTTTATAAAATTTCATATTTGTTAGAAGTCTCTGTACTTCTAACAAATATGAAAATTTCTCTCTTATTTTCTCTTATTTTGAAATTACAACAGGCTATTCAATTATATTTATTAGTATACATGAAAAAAGCTAAAAAGCACAATCAATTGGATGATACAAATAAAATGGTGTTGATCTGTTAAACTCTGTGATGTTTGCAGCAGAGACAAAGAGCACAACAAATAACAACCAGACGCACAATTGGTACGAATTGGAAGGGGGCTTGGGGGCGCTTACGGTTGTCGGGGAAGCGATGCCTCTCCACGTCAGCTTTCACGTTGCCTCCGACGGCACCAAACTGGAATCAGCCGCTACATGTCACCCGCCGCCAGTCGTCAGCGCCCATACTGCTGACTCTAACCAGGTTATTGAGATTGTTCTATTCTTTTACAACTTGGTTGAATTAACTCCAATTCTATACTTCATTTATACAGCATAGTGTTTTTACAGCACCGTCTATACTTATATTGAAGGTGTAAAATTGTCATTGCACAGAATTAAAAATTATCTGTAACTGGTTAACAAAACTTTTCCAGACATCTAAAGAAAACTGATAGTGTATTTGAGTGATTAGTCATTATTTTTTGTGCATAAGCAAACATAAATGGTTGGTATATCTATAAGAATTTATTGTAGTAACAGAATACATAGGAATTATCTGTCATTGGTTTTCTTGATTTAGTTGTGGACTGTGGTTAAAGAGGGACAGAAGAAGCAATCTTGTAAAGATGACTCCTCGGAAGATGTAGATGGTTCCTTAATGGATTGTGACCCACAAGATAAGTCAGACTTGAATGAAGACAAAATGTTTAAGGTAAACTATATATTTCAAATCGTTTAATACTTACTGTCATTAAAAATGATTCTTACATTAAATATAAAAATCAATGTAGATATTAACAGATAAGAATTCCGATATTTTTACATGAATATAAGAGCTCTAATAATTTTGGTTGAAAAAAGGCCTGTGGACACAAGCTCTACTAAGAATCTATTTTTAAACGTTTTCTGGCTTTCGTCGTAGTTAATTCGAACAGTTACTTATAACGTTAATACTATAGGACCAGGAACAATGTGGTATCCCGTGGGCAGCGTTAGTGACGAGGCCGCCGCAGCATACTCTCGTCGTAGAAAGGATGCATTCGGGTGCAAGGCGGTACATAGTTCTGGATTTCGGACATACCGTTCATCTCACTGATGTTGTTAGTTTCTATCATTTTTTTGAACTAGTTATTATAACCATAAAAACACAGACAGGTATGTGTGGTCATGATTGCCATTAAGTAACTGCTGACGCACTAAGCATTGCTCGTACTATCTTCATCGTAATATAATAAAGTAGTGAACGACTACAATCTATACGTCACATTTATACACTTTAACTTGAAGATCACGACGTTTCTTTAGAATTCTACAAAATGGCGTTTTATCAGCCATGATACTGATCTAATTTAATTGGTTATGTCAAATAGTACTTAAATGCGAAATTTTCTATAAATCTTTTCAAGCCGTATTTTAGATACGCAAAATATTTATTTATAGAGAAGAGTTGCCCGAAATGACAAAGTAAATAATTTATTTTACTGAATTTTTTTTTATGGAAAATTTATCACTTGCTTGTAAGACACAGTACCTGTTGAAAGAGATGTGTAAAATATGTGCTATATTTGATATATTTATCCCCGTGATACGGAACTTAGTTATTATGTCTAACTTTTTGCATTATATTGTTATCAGATAATACCATCTTGTTCGGACCTGGTAACCCTCTGTATAGACACATGGACGGTGGGCGAAGAGACTGACTGCGTGAAGCTTGCCTTTGCCACCGACATTGCAACCAAGCATCTTGTATTGGCGGACATACAACCGCCACTTTTCTGCAGATATATGAAGGTAACATACACTTAATGCAATTCTACTTTTTGATTCAACCAGGAAGCTTATGTCTATAGATTTGCATTTCCTGATATTTTTTGTCTAAAAAAAAATATCTTTGATTGTCTGTAGCTCTGTGGAATGAACATTGAGTTTAATATCAGACGGGTAGAAGATCTTTATTGTAACTTCCTAGTAAAAAACAATGGTCTCTTCATTGTAATGTGACTACAAATATGATAATTTTATATCCTCTCTTAGATAACCACGATCGGGCGATACGGCATGTCAGCTATGAAGTGTAAGATCCCGCTTGGTTGGTTCTATGGCCATATAGCAGACATCGCCAATGTCACTGCCTCTGTCAACGCGCTCAACGCTCTTCATCAAGATCTCAGCTGTCGATTCCGGTAACGTGTTCTAATCAGAATTGATACGTTGATACGTTAGTCGTAATAATGGACGGTAGCTTTCAATGAATTATCTTAATTATTAACTATTACTAAGTTCATAGTCGAATTAAATAATATAGAAAAAAATTTCTTTCCATCGTTATTCGATGCCTTTTCGAGAGAGGGGGTCCTCGTGATTTCCAGCCGGAATAAAGTTGTAGTTCCGACAAAGTAAGTTTATCAAAAAATAATATTTTTCAGGTTGGCAACAGGGAAATTGATAGATTTGCTTAATCCATACTTAGAATTGTACAATGGAAATGCTGCCCACATGATGGCTTATCTCAACGCGACGGAGACCGATACGAAGGTGATCGTCGCATACCAGGAGTGCATAGAACTTCAGCAGCAATTGCACATTTGTACGAATATATTGAAACGCTTGCGGAAGACTCCTGATTGCAACGAGAGAGTGTTGCAAGGTCTCGAGTCGGGGCTTGTGTCATCCGACGCACTACTAGACCGAGCCTCGACAGATAAACTGAGAGTGATTACGGAGAATGTAGTAGACTTACTATTGTACTTCTTGTTCCAAGTGAATGATGTGGTGAGTTGTCATCAATCAGCCTTTATTATAGATTTGTCCGAGATATGGTGAACGCTAAATGTTCTAATTCTTCTTTATGATTATAGCAATATGAAGAGGTAAGCGCGGATTGGTGTCGCGGTGTTATTCATCTCTCTTGGGAGTGGGGAGGACGAAGTGGTGCAGCAGTCGCAACTTTGTTGGCGCGCTTGTGTGGCGCTGCACGTTGGTGGGGGCCTCAGCTAGCCCACCGTCTCGCCTTGGCTTTCGATGAGCACGACGCGCCGCCCTTGCCGCTTGATAGGTCTCATAGACATCACACATGTTACATATTCTAATTACCTTATAAATGACAAGATGAGAGATTATCTATAAAACCTTGAAACGATTTTGTACTATGAAGATAATTAGTTATTTATAAGACAGTTGTGCATTTCTATAAAAGGATTAGTGGTTGTCGCTTGTATAATAAGTAACTCTTAAAATTTGTATTATTTACAGGTGTTTGGTGTCTATAATGTATATGTCACGCAAAAGTATGTACGCACACTGTGGACGCCCTGAAAACGGGGGCGTGACCCAGGCGCTCGCGGCACGCACGCTAGAGTTGGTTCGCGGAGTTCCGGCGCCACCAGCGCTGCTCGCCGCTATGCTGGCTGCTCTTGCGCATCTTCTTGATGCTGCGATTGCTAACAATGCTGCTAATTCGCATAATAGGTGCTTAATCAATGAAAATTTTATTTGAGTGCTGGCGATAAAGTTATATATTAAAGTCCTAATGTTACAAGTCCAAGTGTAAACAAATATTTCAATTGTCAAATTATTAGTAGTAGTAACTAATTACTCTTTTATAAGAGGTTAATTAATGACTATATATTATGTTTTCTGAATTCAACATATTTCCGTATATAATATAGATTGCGTGTAATATAATACTTATTTACAAAACTTTAATACCATTCAGATGGGACTGGGTGACTGGAGGTCGTGTCGGTAGTGGTGCAGTGAATAACGCTGCGGGTGGCAGCCCAAACTCTTCTACGCCGCGCACTGATTGCAAGCTACACCGACGCAAGCTACACAAGAAGCTTCTGCACCAAATGCACGAATTTGAGGTGCGCCGCGGGGTCCAGATTGCCATCGAACAACATCAGGTACTATTACCTTATTTTGTCCTTCGTTCTTTTATATAACGGGGATACAGACGACCCCTTCAAAACCCGACTGCAGAGGTTTTAGGAGCGTCACGGGTGAGGGTATGCGGTATGTTACCGGTCTTAAGGATTTTCCAATATTATATTATTCATTATTTAATCATGTGCTGCTGCCGATATCAAACGTTTATTTCGAGTTTTTGAACGTTCATAGACTCAGGTTAAATAAAACACGTCGTTATAGCACTTATGATGTTGGTATATGACCCATGCTGTACTTATAATTTATTTGAAATTCCTCCAAATCACTTAATATTAAAAAAAATCCAGTCTTCCTCTAATTGTCTTGGTAATATTTCGATTTCAATTTTTAGCGCGCGCGGTTAACACTAAAAGCGCACATGGCGCTGATGGGCAAACGGTCGAATAATGCGAGCGGTGGCAGTAACAGCAATAATAGTGCTGCACGTACGTCTGAAGACGTCCATATCATGAGCCCTGCACTCGCAGCGTCATTGGCCCAGGCACTTCTGACGCACATTCTTACTATTGACTCTACATATGCTGCAGACCATTTGTTGCTGTGTGCTAAGGTAAAATAATAAGAATAGTCTTTCAAAAACAGAGCTACTATTTATAAGTAATTGATATTAGAAATAAAATAAATATAGATATATCTACTATATAAAATTCTGGTATCACAACATTCGTTTCCATACTCCTCCGATACGGCTCGACCGATTCTTGTGAAATTTTATATGCATTTTCAGTAGGTTTGAGAATCCGCAACTATCTATTTTTCATACCCCTAAGGGAAAAGGGTTGGTCACCCTTAATTTTTTTTTTTAATTTTCGATAAAAAGTTTTGTTTATTTTTTTATGTTAGCATATAAAAATAAAGGTTGCATATAAAAATACAAACAACCCCAAATTTTCACCCGTCTTCAATCAACCCCTATTTTTTAATCGCAATATATTTATGTGGCAAAACGACGTTTGCTGGGTCAGCTAGTATCCATATATTATCCTTTTAATATAAAATGTACATATGTACATAGGTTGTTGGGCGAGTATGCGCCCTGTGCGGTGGATGTGGGTGGTGTGGATGGGCCGAAGCAGGCGGTGTGCTTGCGCTAGCTCGTCGCGCGGTCTCGTTGCCACCCTGGCCGCGACACGCGCTAACTGCACTGTTACAGGTTTCTATATTTCTTTTTCAGTCATTTCTTATTCGATACATTACTGATATACTACCTGAAATCATATTAAATTTCCGGTATTATTATTATCTCAAATTCAAATAATTTCTGAAGAAGACAGTTTATAAAAGAGAATAATAGATGTTATATAAGAAAAATGTGTTGCTGTTTGCCTAAAATATTGAGAACAGTAATACATCTACGGTAGGAAAAAATGTATAATATCCAAAACGTAATAATAGTAAATGCTATGGTCACCATAAAGACCTCTTAAGAATATTGTATAATTATCAATTTTTTCGTTTTTTTTTTGTTTCTATATCCACTTGTTCTATTAAAAGGATCTTGTGGAATACGAGTGTGGTGAGCCTCTGTCTACTGCCACACCTGAAGATTGGCAGGGGCCTAGCTCTTCAAGAGTCAAAATTAAGCTAGAGCCACCTTTTGGAAAAGCTCCATTAAAAGGTGAGTTATTATTATATATTTTTTGTTTGAGAATTATTATTTGATAAACGTTATTTTTACTTACGAGATCAGGAAAAATCATTCTCTTATAAAACATTAACTCATCTGCTATTATAAGTCTCGTTTTTTATAATATAGTTTTGATACCACATTTTTCAGGACTAAATGATTGTTACAAGGAATATGAGTTGAGTCAGTTAATCGAATCTGATGACTCTGACAGCGAAGAGAAGTTAGAACAGTACTTCCTAGATGCAGTCAAGAAAGAGACAAAAAATAAACAGGCTGTTGATCTGAACACAAGGTAATTTTTCAACTTAACATTATTTTATTAACAAAAAGGAATTGTAACATCTCCACTTTCATATAATAATTTGTTTCGTAAGATAGAAATCTTACTAAATAAAATTTGTTTATGGTGTATTTTAATTGACCTAGTCTTTCTACATGAAGTTAAAGAATAATGTTCTTTAGTACACTCTCATCGTGTGTCGACGCACGGTTGGAGAGTGGGCCAGCCGCAGCGGCTGAAGTGGCGGCAAGGCGGGTGCTGGCCGCTACAGCCTTAGCGCTACCTGCAGCACTTCGCGCACCCCCGCACCGCCCCAGTCCCACGCCTCCTGCGCCCACGTCGCCGCAGTCACCAGCTTCGCCGGTCCCGCCCGCGTCACCCGCATCACCACCCAACAAGCACAACCCGCCTCTTGCTCATACACTTTATGATGTGTTTAGACATCTCGCTTTGGAATTTAAAAACCAGGTAAATAAAATATTTCTAAAATATAATTGTCGTGAAAAATACTACTTCCATTTTAAATAAAAATTTCCAAATTTTAACAATATTTAAGTCGATTGTCTATAAATTATTAATTGAAATTGAATTTGTCATACACGTTTATAATGTTTTAGATCGACTGCACGTTTATGGAGAACGTTGTATCCCTGTGGCTGACTTTAAACGGGTCGTCTTGGGGAAACAACAGTGGTGGAAGCGCGTGGTCGCTCGCGGCGCTTACGGTTCCTGCAGACGCGCCGCGGATAAGGCTCGCTTCTGACACTGTCACTGCTCTGTTGGAGTCGCTAACTGAGTATGTTTTATTAAACTATATAAGTTTACTGGCTGTCCTGGCATGCTTAGCACGGCGACGGAATGAAATGATATGTTAATAACTAAAACTTAGCAGAAAAAGTAAAATGAATATGTAAAAATGTATTGCATAATTAACTATTTCACAGTTCCTGTATGTGTTTTATACGTATTTTTAGTGACAAATCATAAAATAAATAAATAATTGTTCAAAACATTGAATGGGGTAAGCGCAGGGGTACCTTTATTAGTCGTAAAGAAAATAGTTTGCTTTCTATTCCCAGCCCTACCTAATGTTTCATAACAATTGCTTTAGCCCTTTTGGAGGAGTTAGGTTACAAATTAGAATTCTAAGTTTGTACACATGTTTTATATTGCTTCAACTTATTTTTCAGATTAGAAAACATATCGTTACGATGTTGGGTACTGTCTATGCAAGCTTTAGCTTGGGTTGCAAGTTTACCACTACAGGTAATTCTCGTATATTGTATTCAGGGACTTGTATTTAGTATATAAAAAATTACATACATAAATATTATTCACGTATTACAGACTGAAGGCAGTACGCAAACAATGGGCCGAGTGATCCTTGAGTGCGAGTATTTCGTTCCAGCTCTCGTTAAATTCGTTTCTATCGATATCGCAGCTGATGGCGCCGTCGTATCATCGGAACCATATTTGGTATATTTTATCTGCATTATTATGCGTACTTTCAAAATATAAATGGAAAGCGAAACAACACCAACTTCATTTTCACACAGGGTGGTAGTACATTCGGTGCGGGAGCGGGTGCGGTGGCGGCTCTCCAAGCGGTCATTTCTAGGGTGGTGGTACCTCGAGGTGCAGCTGGCGCTCTGTGTACGTTACGGGCTCTAGCAGCACTGTGGCGCGCGCCTCACGCGGGGCAGCACAGTGCGCATGCACATACCCATCATGCTCTCGACCTGCACGCCGCATTGCTGAGAGCTGCGCACTCACTGTTACCGGCCCTCGCCCCAAAACATGTTCGACACGCTCTGCCGCTTATTGAGGCCGTTGGTAAGTTATATTATAAATTTTCACATATAGAAACACTCAAAAAAGTGGTAGCAATATTAGTGTACGATTCAACTTCACGCTTAACAGTTGTGCATTGTCGATGTATTATAGCGGAGCAGTGCAGTTCGTGGGTATGG
>JAOSYY010000003.1:7883113-7900559 GCA_025727935.1 Hebomoia glaucippe
CCGAGTAGCACCATCCGCAGCACTCATGCACACGCTTGCTGCGGTTTGTAGATAAATACGTACATTATTACCTCCAATACTTTGGTTAAGTCAGTGGTTGTTAAATTATTAGAACTGGTATCTTTTAGTAAGTTATTTGTTAGTTTTAGTTAGATCTTAGTTTTATTTTATGCAATAGGAATGCAAACTAGCATACAAGTCACTTATGTTAAGCGATTTCTGTCGCTTATGGACACCTCCATGAACAGTTCTAGAAGGGCGTTTCAAAGTTTGTTTTGAAATGAAAAGTGAATGAAGTATTTATTTAACTTAAATCATAACAGGTATTATGGAGCACCAAAGAAGAAAACTTACTGGAGGACATAGAGGAGTTGATAACGGACGACATGTTCGAACTGATATGTACATGGGTAGTGGACGTGAATGAAGCTAGTTTGCTCAAGAAATCCTTGGACGCGGTCATGTGTTCCATGTGTTTTATACGACCAGAGCTATTCAAGATGTTATTGGAACGAATGGAATTACCTATGGATCCTGACGAAAGGTTTTATAAACATTATATACTTCTACAAGAAATTTGCAAACTCAAACCACAAACATTACAGCCACTAAATTTTCAAATATATTCGATAACATCATATTGTTGTGATTTTATACAAAATAAACTTAAATAATGTCTTTCTACAGTATGGAAGGCCTAACAGACGACACGAAAGTTCGTCGTCCAATGCAAACTTCGATTTCCGGTGAGAGTGGCGTATGGAGCAGTAGTGGCTGGGCCGGTGCCACTGTCGCGCGGAAACTCCGTCGCCGCCAACTGACAAGCATCGCTGCTGCCGCAATGTCGCCTGCTTGTACGCTCACCCTTCTCCTCTCGCCGTTGCCACCTGCACTTATGCAAGCCGTATCTGGTAAGTCATGAAATGTTTAGAAAC
Organism: Hebomoia glaucippe; assembly: GCA_025727935.1. NCBI lineage: Eukaryota > Metazoa > Arthropoda > Insecta > Lepidoptera > Pieridae > Hebomoia > Hebomoia glaucippe. The sequence goes on from JAOSYY010000003.1 coordinate 7,884,049, forward strand.
ACCTTACTCGGGGATCCAAATACTCTGATGGTTTATGCAGAGATTAAATAATTATTAATTTTTAATTAAAATTTTTCTAATAAATAATATAAAAACAATTTTATATATATATATATAAAAACGATTTTATCCATGTTACAGATTTTTGTGAAGCAAAATTGGATCAAATACTTTCACAAAGTAATTCAGAAGACGACATCCATATGATTGATTTAGACGACAAGGGTATGAAAGGTGGTAAGTCGAATTGCAATTTATATTTGATATTAAGCCATGTGTCATCATACTTTTTCCTGTTTTAGTAGACAGACAACCTTCCACTTGCTATGATATTAGTGTACTTTGGTTTCTTCTATTTCTATTAAATGCTCTCATTCACGCTTATTCGATTTTATGTATTTTGTAAAAAATATTGAAAGTGATCTTTATCAATATTTTTTATCAGAAGTAGCATCGATGGAGACAGTGTGCGACATAGTAGAGTGGGCGAGACTGGTGTGTGCGGAGCGGCGGTTCAAGGATTGGCTGGGTGGCGCCGGTGCAGGGTTCTGGAGTCCACTACTCAGGCTGTTGTGCCATCCTCGGCCTACCGAGAGGTAATTCGTAATATTAGACATTTTATAATCTTATCATACTAAGACAAGATACTGGTGAATCGATGATTTTTTATTATGATTATTAAATTTGTATAACTCATCTATTTTTATAATAAAGTTAGTGGATAGAATATTAAAGTATCACCGCAAGTGACAATCCACTGATCATAATTTAAATGCATATTACTTATCCAGTATATATAAAACCCAAGCGAAGCGAGAAGAGCCGCAGTCATGTTAAAAAAATTTACAGAAACTAAGAAAAATACTTAACTACTATAAAAAAATATATATTATTAAGAGTCATCTATATAGAATGAAATATAAACATCACATTATATATATAGTTCATGGCGCGAAATGATGCAGTATGCGAAACTCGAAGAGCACACAATTCGACTGTTCTCTGAATTGACCGTCTGCCATGCACACAACCAAAAGCTGTTTGCATCCACGCTGCACAACATACTGGAGTCAATGCACTGTACCGGTGAGATACTTAAAACAATTAAAAAATAACAATTCATCATTTCTCGAAACACAGTAGAATATAAAAAAAGATACTGACCAATTGTAGACATTGTAATATGCATTGAAACAGCTTTATATTTGGTTTTTATTAGGTCCAGAAGGTATTTCTGGATTCACGCGGTCCTTGATCTTAAGACTGGTGCTATCGGGCGAACGCGCTACAGTGGCGCTTCGCTGGGCTAGCGGTGGCAGTTGCCCGCCAACTGCACCTCCTACAGCTCCTGCGCCGCCCGCGCCCTGTCATCCTGCTGCAAGGGCGCATGCAATGCTCACACTACCGCTTCATACCTCTATTAAGACGTTGCTTGCAGACCACCGGCCGCCAAGTTAGTTTACAATTACAAAATCTGTATTGTAAATGTTAATCAAGCAACTCGATTTTTAAAATATTATTATACTATTATACATTATAAAAGATTATTCTATCTATTTACGCATAAATTGGTCTAAGTTAAATTTATATACTTATATTATGTGTATCTTTTTAAGTGCCACTGATGGACGAAAGTAACAAACTGGGTACGCACGGCGCCTCTAGCTCGTGTGCGGCCGTATTGCGCAGCGCATCAGACCCAGCCATACTGACTGTGGCCGAAGCGTGGGAGCTGTCTCTCGCCGCAGCCAGTGCTTCTAAGGATAAACGTTTTAAGGACGTCAAAAACACGACGCTTAAGCAGCAGGTCAACAAGAAGCGACAGAGCAAGACCAGTGTCGATCCTAGCACACACGCTGTCACTGAAGGTGAGATGTACAACCAAATAATGCTTATACAATACCACAGAAATGAGAATAGGAACATGATTAGGTTTAATAAAATATCAACTTTAAAGTTATATTTTACTGTCGATTGATTACAGAATTGTTAGAATCATCGATTCGTGTGCAAGCTCATGGCATTGAGGGTTTCATCCCGGGGAACACTACGCTCTCACAACTGTGCGCTGCTGTACCCCATGAATTTGGTCCACATCTCACTCTAACGCTTCATCTAAACACCAGTGGTGGTGAGTATGGTATAATAATCAGTATTTATTTATTTGGCACATCACCACATACAATAGAATAACTTTTACAACACTACATGGTACATGTTTAAATTGAAAATGTGCACTACATTTATGGAATATAATAGATTATTTATTACAATGCATTTTTATTAAAAAGAAAATTGCAATATTGTATCTTTGAAGCTAGCAATATTATTGCAAAAATATCCATTCTGAGAGATCCCGTGATATTATTCTACAATTTGATTATTTATAAATAATGTAAGTCAATTTCAATGTGCTAGTTTGGATTACAAAATTTGTATCGTTGGTTTCATTATCAGATCAATTGAATGATGGAACAAGAAATTGAAATGTGTGAACCTTTTTAAAACTACTTTTATTTTACTAAATTCACATTTTGGTAGAAGGTTTTTCAGATTTAATTCATTTAAATATGATACATTCCATCTAAACAAAAATGATAATTGACAGAAGCATCATCAGGTCCAATGTGGGACGGCGGGGGAACAAATGCCACGGAGTCGGCTGGCACGAGTGCGGGCACTAGCAGCGTCAACAGCAGTATTAGCAATGGCGGAGCAGTTCTTCGTGAGTTCGGTGCATGCGGTGGTCTGGCACTGGTCGCCGCTCGTTTGCCGCGCCCTCACGCTGCGCCGGCTCCGGCCCCCACTCACCAACATCACACACATGACCTCGACTGGGTCAAACTAGATGAGCCTTATGAGGTAATAATAGCAATTATTTGTGTTTGAATTACAGTAACGAGTTTTTAAAGTTCGTGTGTTGTAATGTTGTGAAGAATGAAGATACAATTAGAAATACGAATCTAAAATGATTCCTTTAGTTGCAGGAGGTTGTTGAACTGGGCGTAACTTTGGCGAGAAACTCTGGCGGCGGCAACAACTCGTCAGAGGAGAGCAGCGGGTATGCGGGCGTGCCTGCTCATGCGCTTGTCGCCCTAGCGCTCCTTCTCAAACTGCGAGGATATGCACATGCCTTGCTCGAAGAGGGCTCTCGAGCAGTGCATTTGTTACGCCTTCTGCTCGGGGCCGCACACGATGAAGACGGACGTGAGTAACTTTAGTTAAAGTTTTTAATTTCAGTTTGTATTGCCTATAGTCATCATAATTTAACGGCTGAATTATTAATGCTTATGGTGAGTTTCTCAGTAGTGTCTAACTGGTAAAGAAATTCGTTCTATGTTTATAATACATTCTTAATTAGAAAAGCACGCAAAAACAGATACCTCAAATAAAATGATTACAGACAAAAATATTAAAAAAGAAAAGAGAACCAGCAGCAAAAGCACTATTGCTATGATAATATGAATATCCAATAGATATTAGCAAAATCTAAATAGAATTTTTCATACTTATGTTTATATTTCAATTTATAATACTAAATTCTGAAATATTCTCTATTTATAATTCACAGGTAGTATAGTATTGAGCGGGAGCAGTAGTAACGGCGGTACGTGGTCACTGGGCACACTGCCGTTCCGAGTGATCGCGCGATTGCTAGAGTCATCCGGGCGAGACGCGGAAGGGCGCACGCTACGAGACTCGCTGTTGCAACTCGGAGCAGTGAGGCTCGTGCTAGCCTGCCTCGCCGTCTTTACTCACCATCGACCTGCCTCGATGGTTAGTTATTCATTCACGAGATAACCTATCAAATAATATTTCACGTAAAGTGTTAAGAGCAATAATTATTAATTAAGTATTTTAAGTTTACCTTACCAGAGCAATAATCATTATGCATATTTTTTTCACTCATACTCTTTATTAAGTGGCCACCTTTGTCTCTTGCGCAATTATTTTAAAAAGAGATCTAATATTTCGTGTCATGTTAAAATTTATATATAATTTAGGTGTATATATGAGTAGTATTTTATTAATTTTACTAAATAATGTTTTTCAACAAAGTTGAAATCTCATAGGTTTTTTGTCTGTAGAAGAATTATTTATACTTGTTATCTGTTGATTATCTATTGATGTCTAAATTGCGTATAGAATCAAAACTCAAATGGAACGGGCAAAGAGGACAAAGCACAGCTGTACTGGGCGAAGGGTACTGGCTTTGGTACCGGTTCCACCCAGCAGACATGGGATGTAGAGCAGGCACTTGTAAGGCAAAGGATTGAGGAGGAACATGTCACTGTACTCTTGCAGGTTTAGAAATTTTCATGTTTTACGTACTCTCTTGAGCAAATTTTATTATGAACAGCAAATACATATTAGCATTAATTACAATTATATTTAAGTTACATTATAGAATTTAAGCCCAACAATCACTAACGCTGACGGGGCAGATGTTCTGCTATAAATAAAAGCGTCCGTGAACTTAAATGATTTGTATATTTTGTTAATTTAAAAAAACGATGAAGCTATTTCGGAGCAGTCGGATCACAAACATGAGATTTGTATATTTATTACATAGAGATAACGTAACTGTATAAAATATTATTTTAAGGTATTAGCATCGTATATGAACCCTGGTGAGAAGTGGCCCCCCGAAGAAGGCTCGCAAGAGGCTCAAGAGATTGAGGAGACCGAAGAGGGTGAAACTCAGCACCTCCCGCCGGAATTCATCGACCTCGTAGCAAATAGTTCGCTTTTACCGGCTATATGCTCCTACCTCAGGAATGATTCTGGTACAAATATTCCCTGTCTTATTTAAATTTTAAATTAGATATCCAAATTGTATAATATACTTAACTAGTAGTTCTATGCACATTTACATTTTATACGCAGTATTGGATATGTCACGTCACATCCCGCTCTACGTGTGCGTACTGCGTGTGGCGCGCGCCCTGGCTTCCCTACGCTGTCGGCGATTGGCGAGTTCGTTGCGCCCGTTACCCGCGCTGCTACACAGCATGAGTCGGACGACCAACTCCTACGCTACTAAACTTAGGTATTTTAAAAGTGTCTTCATAAATTGCCATTTTATGCACCCATTCATCTAACTTAGGAGTAATGTTATTCATATATACGAAATGTATCAACTCAGATTCATTAGCAGAAATTTACATAAACGTTTAAAATCATAAATAAAAAAGTTAGGAAATATCAGAAAGGGAAACGCCAAATTAGAACAGAGAAAGAAAGGCATAAGGTTAAATGTTATTTTATTTCAGAATGAGTAAAAAGAACATATTCGGAAAAATGACGTACAGCCAAAGATTTAGCACATCTAGTAATTCGGAACTATCGGAGGAAGATGAAGGTCTCGCATCTCTTATTGCCGATATTCAGGTAATGTTGGAAAACATTGGCTATAATTAACCCAAAATGCATATGTATTAGTGTCTTTAATGAAGCAAAATATTCAAAGAAAATATTTCCGTAGGCCACATCAGCGTTAATGTGTCGGTCGGAGAGCGAGGCTGAAAATGTAGGCGTGGCACGTGCAATTCGCGGCGCCAGCCGGGAGACTCGCTACATTGAACTCATGCGCACAATGCAGTTTGGTTAGTAGTGACACATTTTAAATACAAATTCGTCCAACTACAGATGCTGCTTTAGCGCTATTTACGCATTATGTTTATGAAAATCATATAATAAAATTCGTGGAAATAATTAAACATGTAATAATATATATAATATTAAAAACAGTATAAAACATATTCAAAAATATATAAGGTGCATCTGTCCTGCGAGCAGGAGGTTGTAATTAAAGTAGAATGTAATTAGCTAAATAATGTGTAATATATATAAAAAAAATGTAAATTGTAAATAAATTGTGTTCACAGAGACATTTGAGATGATAACAGAGGAGCCTGAGGGTGGTTTCCGGTTCACGGTGCCGTACCACTTCGAGGCAACGGTCCGCGCAGCTGGCGAACGCACGCACCCGGCACGCATGAAGCGGTTAGCGCAGGAGGCCGCCACGCTCGCCACCAGTCTGCCACTATCCTACTCCTCTTCCGTTTTTGTACGCACCGACACCGATCGCCTTGACGTCATGAAGGTCAGTTCCATATGCAAACAAATACTCGTTTAGTTGTCTTTTATTTGTCAGTTGGACAAAAAGTAATTAGGTGTTAATTGTCAAATATTAGCTGACGCAGAAACTGTTTTGTCACATAAATTAAATTTGCCCGCATTTCGTTATATAACGAATGCAGAATGAAATGATAAAGTGACGCGACACTTAATATAAATGACTTCAAGTCGTTATCGACCATTAAACTATATCAATATTTTGTTCATACAAAAATACTAGGGAGGGGATGTGTGTTAGGATACGGGAATGAAATATACTTTATTTATTCCCATGTCTACCTCACATATACAAAAATAAAGTTTTTTAAAACCCGTCGAGCTGTTTCGGAGGAATGCGACCATAAACATCTTGCATAATAAACAATATTGGTATACTTTCAGGTCCTGATAACAGGCCCGTCGGACACGCCGTATGCCAACGGCTGCTTTGTGCTGGATGTGTACTTCCCAGCGGAGTACCCGGCTGTGCCGATGCTCATCAACCTGGAGACCACGGGCCGACACTCAGTACGCTTCAATCCTAACCTCTACAACGACGGGAAGGTGTGCCTCTCCGTATTGAACACATGGCACGGCCGCCCCGAAGAGAAATGGAACGCGCATACATCGAGCTTCCTGCAGGTAAACGCGTTATCTATATAAGTATATAATAAATCAGTTAAAACCGCTTGTCCCCGTATATTTAATGAAGTTATCCCAAAACGATGGCGAGCAAGTGAACACAAAAGTGTTTTTGATATTTGTGTCTGTTTTACTGTGTATATACAGATTCATATCCAAAACTATTCTAATTTTGTCGCTATTTTTACAAATCTGCGGCTAAAACCATATCAATGTATTGAACCACTGTTGTAAGTATGTTAATATAAACCTTTTTCCTTGAGATCGATGTATTACACTCATTATTATCTCTATTATAAATATTAATCTGTACAATTAAATTTGGCATACGTTTGATCGAGATTTCAAGTTGTCTTGCAAGTGTTTGACTTAACAAAATATTTGTCCGCTCAGGTTTTGGTATCCATCCAGTCCCTGATTTTGGTACCGGAGCCGTACTTCAACGAGCCGGGCTATGAGCGTAGTCGAGGCACACGTTTAGGCAACAGCGCTTCCTTGGAGTACAATTCCAACATTTACCAGGCCTGCGTGAGGTGGGCTATGTTGGACCACCTGCGATCCCCTGAACCGTGCTTCAAAGAGGTATTCTATTACATTTCTCATTTTTATCCTATCTCATAGACTATAAAGCTGTCTTATAATGTAGGGTCATACACTTGTTTGATCCAAATTGTATAAGGACAAAAGGGTAATGGAAGTTTCTGTTACACTGTGGAAACTATTTATTATTTGACGTTTACAGGTAATACAAACACACTTTTGGATTAAGCGGAACGAAATAATGCAGACCGTTGCCAATTGGATCACGGAGTTGGAAGGGCAGACGGGAGACGAGCGCACGCAACGTACCATACACCTCAACCTCATGGCACTCAAGGTAACTTAACTATCAGTCACTTCTCCCATTCATTTTCTCATGGTACGATTATAAAAGAATAAGTTGTAAACTAAAAGCGTTATTCCAACATTGCACACTTTTAGTTTTAACGTGCTATTTAAAATAAAATAGTTGAATTGAGAACCTCGTCCTTTTTTTAAGTTAGTTAAAAATAAATAATCTAATGCAATTTTGTTTTAGCCATATTTTAGTGATTTAATTGTTAATTTTATTGACAGCGTCACTACGTAAAGTTGCAAGAGGAGCTAGCGAAGCTGCCGGTTCCTGCCGGAATGGAGGAGTTAGATGAGCCGTTCCAGTTGCCAGCCGCACCCGCGCCTGTGCCTTCAGCAGCCACACCCAGCGACACACAAGCGCGTTCCGGTAGCGACATCGACCACGACTTGGAGAAGATTGTGTCGCAGGTATAATATACATACTCTGAAATCTACATTTAGTCTTTTTCGATTTCCATAAGCAGTAATATTGGTAAATTGCCTTAAGGATGATACATTAAGGTATTGCGGGATTTATTTGTAGGAGTTTCCGGAATTATTTGAGTATTCTCTCAAAGAATCCCATTTGCTGATTGAATTGAGTCTTGTATCTGTGTTTTAATAGAAAAAAAAACTCTGTAATAAGCCCTTAATGTTCTTAAAGTTCTGCTTTTTCGTTTCAACTTTGTTAAATAACAGATTTCATAATGCTCTAATTTAAATCATATTCACGTAATGACATCTTATCGTTGAGTTTGATACTGTTATAGGTCCTCGAGTGATCCCCGAAGGGTGCATTTTAAAAGCGCCGACGCCCGAGAACTCCTTGCGTCCCGTGTACCGCCACTTACCCAATGCCGTGTGTACGAACGAGCCCGTCGCCCGTATCATCCAGACATTCGTCAATAAAGAAGTGAACCACGCGTGAACATGTACAGTGTGTTTTTTCAAAAAAAAAAAATACTGAATGATCCTAAGTAAAGGTTATCTTAAATTTTGCAATTTGCTTAACAAACTTGTATACTTTCACGCCACGTGAGTATTATATTGATAAACATATTTTGGCACACTTTCCGGCTCGTAAGTATATTCGGCTCGAGTTAGATGCGGCCTCGCTCGCGACATGAAGTGGCGTTTCTAAAGGGATAGTTTTGAATTTAACATGAATAGGTTCCTAGTGATTTCAAATAAATGATTTCGATTAAGAAACAAATCACTGCTGCGTTCTTCCAGCTCCGCACCGATTTATGTACAGTCGTCGTATGACGTTTTGAAATAATCTAACGCTCTGAAAAAATCCCATTTTTTCCGCTCCATATTTTGGACGTGTAGATGTTATCGCAAATAAATGTGTGTAGGTGGTCTATATAGTGTTTAATTGTAAAACAATTTGTAATGTGTTCTTTGGAACGTGTTAATAATATTACTAGACTGATATCTCGTATATCTGTGAGTAAAATAATTGGCTATTGTAAGATCTATTATATATTATTACATTCGTGTCTTACGGGCGACTGTACGGATAGAGCGGGCTTACAATGAAAGTACAAGCTCGCATTTACCCCAACATGTTAACGTGAACGCTATATAGTATCCTCTGTTATATACTTTCCGATGTCGATGCGAACACTCCAAAAGCTCTTACCACTGCATTTAGGCTTATGTTAACTGTGAATGCCGTACGACATCTTAATTATATAATGGCGAAAACTGATATTTTGTCTATATATTTATTGTTTGGGTGGAATTTTCGATATTTGCTTGTCCAAAGATATCCATCGCTTTGTAGTTCGGAAGTAGCGATATTTATATATTGGTGTCGATTGAGTAACTTTGTGTCTCATAGGGCCGAAAAGTGAAGGTAAATTTCGAGACCTAATAGCAATCTCGCCTACCATTGCAAATTGGTGTTGTTGTCTATATATGTTGTCCTAGTACTATGGGGTATGAATATCGACTATTATAAATAATACCGTCTGTATATGTAACGCTACTTCGGTAACGTTATTCGTTTTCGATAACGGAATTGCTCAGGTGTTTAGACGTCGATCGAAAGTTCCATGTGTTTTCTTAAAATATTTAATTTGTATTAGTTTCGTTTATAGTACGTTTTATTTAGGCGACTTAACTTAGCGTTTAGCGAGCTCTGTTTAGTTTAACATGTATTGTGATATTATAACGGGTTCACGGACCCGGTAAGTTATTTTATGTCGTACGACCGCATCATACTCAAATATTGTATATCGCACGCGATATGTATACACAACAGTGTGGTTGTTTAGCGAATTTGAATTATGGCATTATATATTTAGAGTTTATTTTTCATTACCTCATGTCGCGTGTACATATCCGGTATCGGGCGACATTCGGCATTCGGCCACTGATGTCTGATAATCGCTCGAAAATAACTATGTATTATATAGCATGTTAAATTATAATTTTATGTATATAATAAAATTTATTGCGTTTCATCTTTTGTATTTCATTTGTAATGTAAATATGAATGTTTGGCACCGAATAAAGCAACAGAAGACCGAAATTTATATCATTTTTTTGGCCGTGTAATAGTGTTGTAACAATATTGTACTTTAAATTATCTCCGATCCGTTCCATTTGAAATTATACTTTTTAATCAGGTCTTCAAAATGGTATTTGATGTTTAAAAATCTAAATAGCTATTGTTAAGAAGCTGCCCTAATTGTTTGCGATAATTAACCATTGCAGGCCTACAAATGTCATTCAACTTTGTATTTGTTTATTTTAAAAAAAACATCTACTACTTTTTTACCTGCCAATCAATGTTTTACCTTCATAATGAAACGTTTGGTGTCAAATTAATTGGTTTTCCTTTGGGACCTTTATTCATAAGGCTTTGACAATTTAATATAACACAGCGCAAGTCGTTTAATCGAATTCACACGCCAAATGCAAAACGTAACAATAAGGGATTTGACAAATCATATCAATTTTTATGTCTATCTACATTTAAAAATTGAACACAGGTCCCAATAAACTTATTTATTATTGATACAAATTTATGTAATATTCAAAAGAAATTTGAAAGCAGTGTTGGATTTCGGTAGTGTTGTGAATATTATAAAAACGGTAAACAGTAACATCACAAATTATTCTTTTCAGTGAGAAGCTCCATTTGTATATTTATTTACTTTCTGTCAGCTGATCTTAGAACATTTAATTGTTATATTTTGTGAAATTTGGGATGTAAATAAAAAATATGTTATTCATAATAAGTTTTATTTTACATTCTTAAGACATATTAGCCATGATGATTGATACATTAAATTTGTAAAATCTAAATTGAATATTGCAAATACGTTTGTATGTGTGGAAAACTGGAACTTAAAAATATATTTATACTTTGGATGCCCAAGTAAACCGTTTTTGGTTTATACAATAATTCTCGCATTCTAATTCAGTTGTAAACCTAAAAAAGAAACGATATTCTTTGATTAAGTAATACAGATAACTTTTATATATGAAAACCGCTTTAAAATAGGATTGATCACAACGATTCCAGCATATCTCAAACGGACATCGAACTGTTGTAAATATTTGAATAGAAATTTAAGACCACACATCTTAAATGCTCAGTCTGTTTTTTACGAAGTCGAACCATGGACGTAGATCATAGATTCATTGAACAAAATGTGTCGTAAAATTTACTATCATGGCATTCATATATTTTTAACAAAGCCAATGATATGCTAAAGAAAAAGGATTTTGTTTAATTAATCGTATAGTTTCGCAGATCTCTTACTAACTTATCATTGTCTGGTACTTTTTCTACCTATATCGACAAATATAAATAACCGCTTTCACCTCGTTCATAACTTATCTTTATTTTAACTTTCCTTTTGCTATTGAGAAGTTGTTGTTTTTAGTTAAAAAATCTTTAGACGTAAATTGTGTTTTCTTAAAATATTCGCTATTACCAACCTGTTGGCTATGCCACCATCGTCACATCCTCCGTAAAGGAATTCTTTACATGCTTTACTTTGCTCATCATAATACCATTGAATAGAGTCCTGCACACATTCACCTACTTCTGGGCGCTGCCGACATCGATCTATAAATAATTATTTTTGATTGTTATATGGAGAAAACACTGGTGTTTTAAATACTGTTGTGAGTTTATTATCATTTTTTTAAGGAGCAAACCAAAAAAAGAATACTTTATCGTATATAGATAATATACATATTGAGCTCGCGGATTAGGAACAAGCATTGACGGAAGTCGTAAAGCTGGTTAATAATGTTTTTCGTGGTTTCCTACCGGTATGTGGTTTGCACATATATTCGCATTCTTCAATTGAAGAGAAGCGGTTGGGTCCACCATAGCATCCACCGTACGTGAATTCTTCGCAGCGGTCATGTTGTGCGTTGTAGTAAAACTTTGGGATTGACTCATGACAGGGTCCTGGATTCTTCGGGAAGCGGCACACGTCTGATATAAGGATGCTTTATTGATAACGTGAAACCGTATAAAAAACATTTCTATTCCATTTATTCCGATTAAGATTTACTTTAAAATCCAATAGGCTAAAAATCATTCCATTATTCAGAAATAAACCGAAACATTTTCTGCAAATTGCTAAGGAGGTAATAATCAGGCTTGAGATGTTGTCGATACTACAGCACCAAGTTAGAATAACTAATTTCAGGTATAAAGTGGCATATATTGACATAACAACACAGGACAGGAAGACAAAAATACAATCGATTGAAACCTCTGAAACTTACATCTCTTCTAACGAAGCGACGTATACGCGAGAGCATATGTCGTTTCGAGTTACTTGGAAAGAGGTGACAATCTTCAAATGACAAGACCTAAGAAATGCGTTATTTACAAGTACTGATGTAATTCGGTTCGGAAACAACAAATTGCCCTTGTCACTAGACACACACCTTCTAATCGTGTATAAATGACAAATAACATACTTAATTCTTGAAAGGTACCACATTCTCTCTCGCATTGCTCTTCCGAGGAAAAAACTGCAGTTACTCTGCATGAGTTGCCAGTGGCACTGTTTTCGAAGGAAACACATGCTTCTTCAGTCACGTTGTAATACCACACTTGTCCAGCACGGTCACATGCCTCAAGGTCAGGCGAAACCTTACATATTCTTGCTACGAAACGCTAAAAATAAGAAAAAAAAACATTATTATTGTTGTATATTATCTTAAGGGTTGTTCAAATGAATTTAAAAAGCACTACCGAATATTGAACCACTGCCTCAGTCCTCTTTTTGCATCGTCGTTCACAATCCTTTAAACTTTTGAAACTGAAAATATTAAATAATGTATTTTATTGTAATGATCTAATATAGAGGTTCCCAAATTGATTTTTTTTCATAGACCACTTTTGGAATGTTACTAGTTCCGATGGATTCCCTGCAGTTTCAATGCTACCGTATTCCTAGATTAAACGTAACAGTTTTCAAAAAATAAATTAGAATTGATTGGTTATTTAATTAAATCCCAGACTGCCGCAAAGTACGCCCAACCCCAGACAGAATTAAAAATCGTTTGTGTCTCAATATCGCGATTCAAATGATCAATTTATTATTTTGCGTGGATATCAGAAAAGCAAAGTTGACCAATAAAAAAAGTGATTCCATCCAACTTTACTTTTTTTTACATTGACAGGTGAGTCAAGTCAACATTCTTAGTTCTTCACGCTATGGAAAATAGACCAATTTTCATAGACACCCACTTACTATTTGTGCACCGTCATTTTTTTGTTACGCCAACGTATACTAACGAGTCTCTCGGGGACCTCTGGGAATCACTGATCTAATAGAACATGGATAGGAATGAACTTGATTCATGAACTCTTTTGAGAATCACTTATACTGCTTAGGCCTAACACAAACCCTATGTAAGGCTACCTCTAGGTAACTCGCTACATCACTAATAAAGGACAATAAGGGTATTTTCAATTTTGCCATACTTTTTCCAACGGAGGAACAATATGAGATTCGTTTCTTACCGATTTTCGTTGCCCCCACATGTACCATCCCCGAGCTGGCTACAGGAATCGTTATCTGGATTATACGCCCAGTCGTAAATGCTATCATTGCAAGGTACAGGCATAATTGGTAAATTACAAAGATCTGTAACAACATTTAAAATTTCTAAATGATAGTACGTTTCCAAATTTACTCTAGTTAACAAAATATGTGTTATATAATCCCATGACTCTAGAACATTATACAGAACGAATGTGTTCGGAAAGCTGACTCTTTTATTCGTCTACGGGAACCCAACATAAGGCTCAGTCGATGGTCAAAGACATTCCTTGTTTGATTATGTAAATGGTCAGCTATACAATATTTTCGAATATTCATAGAATTTAACTTTAAGATCTTTCTATCTGTAGAAATCCTCCAATGGCAATCTATTGATCTTGACTGGATTTTGTTGAAAATATAAACATATTAGTAGGAATCGGACTTACGATCCCTTCATATAGGTTGAAGTAGTACACCCTCCTCGTGCTTAGCTACTCGCGTAAATTAATCTAGCGACTTAAAAATGGGATTCTTCAAAAAATTTCTTACTTGATTAGGAAAAGTTACCTTGGCCAGGAGAACAGAACTTTAGACAGATATTTTCCGACAGGAAATTATTCCTGTTCCCCCCGGAACCTCCGTATTTGAACTTTTGGCATGTGCCGTTTGTACTGAAGAATGCCCAACGATCCTCCCACGCACTGTCCAAACCACTATCCACTTCCATATGACAGAAATCTGAATTCAAAAACATAAACAATTTTCACTTAGCTGTTACTCTGAATCATATTTTTTGTGTCATGGATAAATTCAAATGTGTGCGTACACGTTTTATATTGAACTAGAAATATGTTCCAAAGAGAGAATTTTTCCTTATTAAATAATTAATTGCTTATATTAGACCAAAAGGATTGATTAGTTTTTGGCTCATACTAATATCGAAATTTCTGATTCATATAATATTCACTTAATACAAAACATAAATAATCTTATAACATGATCAATTTAAATGAAATGGTGCGACGTAAAAAAATTCTTTTTAACTTTATGTTGTATTAATAGAAGATAATAAAAAAAGCTCATTTGGCCATATACTGCCAAGTTATAAAGTTAGCATTGCCTAAAAGTTAAATGAAGTTGTTCATAACAAAAATTGAATAATACAACCCAATTGGAATTTGTATCAACGAGGCACTAAAATGACAATATACTAAAAGCAATGAAACTCACATGGCAATCTTTTTATTGGTTGTACCAAGATAGACTCTATTGTATTTGAGCAACGACTTTCGCATGCTTGTTCGGTTTCGAAATTGTTTCCATTTCCATCAAGACCGCAATTTTTGAATTTGGAACACCTAAAAAATACATATACAGAATAATCGCATTAGTTCTCTTTAATTATTTTAATATACTAAAGTGATAAAGAAAATCATCATTAACGCGATTTTTTGATTCCCTAATTGTTGTGATATTTCTATAGTATTAAATGATCTGCAATAATTGTTCTTTGTGCATTATGTATACATTTTTTGCTATTGCACTTTCATCTTCAATAAAGTGTTATTTTTTCATTAATAATTCGTTAAATAAAAAAGCTATATAAATTTTTAGATTCACTTCATTTTTATTGCTGTTTGTTAAAAGAAAAGAGGTCATAAGGAAAGAAAGTTTGCATTAAGCAATTTTACCTTTTCGATTGCGAATTATAGTACCAGCGTTCGTTAAAATTAGAACATACGCCTGTCGTAGGAGGTTGCGCACAGATATTTCCTGTGGACACTTAAAATAAAAAGCCTTCTTTAAAAATTATTAATTCTTAAGCTATTAATGCATCTTCAAATTCAAAATATGGGCTTTGTCTTGGGCAGCAGTAGGTCACTCACCGTCATGAAACTTTCGCTCGAACGTATTAAACTTCAGTTTAAAGCATAAGTTATTAAAAGGTTTATTTTTAAAAATAGCATAATAATATAAGCTAATCAACAGTAGAAAGTACTACATTAAAGAATCAAATTAGTAAAAATTAAATGATTTATTTACAACTAGGACAAGCAGTAGCGCAGGCTTGTTCGGTTTTGTATCGGTTGCCATTTCCTCCGCAGCCAGTGTAGTAGAAGGGGATACAACGATTTTCTGTTTGACTGAATGACCACATTGGATACTTTTCGGTGCAGTGGCCTTCATCTTGTGGAAGATAGCAGTTCGCTATTTATGCAACAAGTAGAATATATTTAATTCCGTAAGGAAATCATTCAGAAGAAACCATTCATTCGTACCTAGACTAAAAAAATATACGATATCAAACTCAAGCATGGTTAGAATCAAAATAGAACATATATTAAAATATCTACGTCATTAAATTCCTAACGCCATTTGTATGTTTCCCTCACCTTGCAATACGCCGGGTGGATTACATCGGTGTATACAAGCAGCTTCGGAGTTGAATCTATTAGAGTTGCCTTCGCATCCTCCCCATATGAATTGCGAGCAACTTTGCGTGGCCCGCTCGTACCCCCAACGGGGAAAATGACCGGCGCACGAACCGCTCTCAATTGGTAGAGTGCATGGATCTAGACGTTAAATAACAGTATAAGTTTTATTGATTACGTAATGATGCTAAATGATAGTTACGTATACAAGGTACACATTTTAGACAAATAACATAAGTGACATAAGATTACTTTAGATTTTTATTTTAATGTTATGTACGACTTCCATTTATTAATATTATCACAGAAGTATCACCTATTTTACCTTTTGGTAAGTCAGTACAGTTAAGGAATTTCTCTCCAGCAGCTTCAGTTTTTCCGTCAGGACAGCACCCATATTTACTGCTGGAGC
>JAOSYY010000003.1:7900659-7912059 GCA_025727935.1 Hebomoia glaucippe
AAGGTTCGGTCGAGCCGTTTCGGAGGAGTTCAAGTTCGAACACCGTGACACGAGAATTTTATATATTAGAAGATATAATTAATAATTCTCATACTTATCTATTAAAATTGAATATATAAAAGAAAATGATAATTAAAAACTTATAAAATTATGGTTACCAAGTTTTTTGAGTTTATACATTTTTCTTTGATATTAATAAATAATATATATATATATAATATATGCGATAATCCTCAGTACTAATAAAATATACGAACATCCACGACTATAGTAATGCAAATCCATAAGTAAAGTTTATTACAAAACAATACTAATTAAATAATAATTTTAATCCTTGTATAAGGTTGCGCCTAATATTTTTAGCCCTATCCAAAATTAGCAGCTAATGTTAATAATGGATTGTCTGTGGCAATGTATTTAATTAATAATTTATGAGTTGCATTGAGTTAGTTAGTTGCCTTATTGGTACATAATTTGAGGTACCACAACATTGCTGATGTTCTGGTTTTATGTTTGCTTGCTAAGATGTTTTTTTTAAAATTCATGATAACTTTTGTATTAATCTTCTAACTTAAAGATATATAAATAATATGAATAATACTTAAATACTTTCAAATAAATTATGTTACTATTAAGTATGTGATGTTAAGTGGAAGAGTTTTTTTCATTTTCTTTATAAATTAATTGGATTAGACCGACGCTGGCGCAGGCTGCTAATTATGCATATGGTGTAATTCGAATGCCCCTTTTTTGAAGCCAGTTAGTGCATGAATCAGCGATAAAACAGGCGGTGTATTGTTAATTGACAGTCGGACGTGGCGCGTGCGCAGATCGGTTTACCATCCTGCGGAACAAGCCATTTGTAATGTCAAGTTCATCTTACAATGACAGACACATTATTACTAGTATCTGTGGTTAATTTAATCTGTTTTAATACATACCCATCCACCCATAAGTGGAATTAATTATTGTAATTATTCTAATCAATATACTTTCTTACACAAAGGGCAAGCGAATTAAATTTCATTACAATATTTGGAATAAATATATATACATTTTAATTAATTATCAACAGCATCGCATCAGATGCCTGAACAGATTTCTTTATAAGTCATAGGTAACACCTATTTCGATCGCACCAATTTTAAAAAACCCCTATCTAATTGGTTAAGTTATAATGTGCAATACTAGATATATATATTTCAGAATATTCGAAATAAAAAACATGCCATTTCGGAATAATTATTATTCTTGTACTCAAGTTTAAGGGTGCCACGTGCTTGTTAGTCGATATTTGTCATAAAACTATATATTAAGTATGGTAACTGTAAGCCAGACGCAACATAAATCGATCATATTGGTTGTTGATTGTTGTAAAGCATTCAAATCGCGTATTGTGTATGCGAAGTGATGTGCCGAGCTTCCGACCGCGACGAGACGCCGACGCGTCTGCCACAACCATTAACATAGACTTCAAGAGCTTAGTAACGAACAGGACTGCTTAGATAGTTCAAAGCTTTTTAATTACGAGATTGAGGCTCACTATCTTCTTGGTAGAGTATACATCGACCACATATTAGTAATTGTTATACACAGAGTAGGTATGCAAAATGTCGTCAGTATGAATGTCCAGAAATATTAGATTCCCCAAACAATTTTTAATTGTTATATATTATGTGCCGATAGAACTCCGGGGCTGAACCTACATAAATAACAAGTTTTTTTTAATTAGTTCAGCGTAGTGCTTCAGATAGCCATACCAATATCCAGGTGCTGTAATTGTCTATCTCTATAAGTAATTCTTTACCTAAATATTTATAACATTATTAATTACAAAGTTCATGTTTACAATTGTTGGTAAGCTCGTTGTTCGTCAGCTCTTACACTATTCCGCTAACAAACTATAAATAAATGATGACGTGCGAGAAATAGAAATGCTACTTTTCGCGAATTAATGATTTCCGCACGAAACGCGAAAACAATTTATAGCTTAGTTAATGTAAATAATGTTGTTTAACTTTTGTTTCTTGTTTCAAAGTGTATCAAAGATTATATACAAAAGGGAACTTATTTTGTTTGCATGATATATTCTATCCTGCTAGCTATATTTCACCTGATGAAAAATTTACAGAACTAGCATTATTTTTATTTTAATAGCTTTATTTGTACCTAACAAAAAAATGAAATCTTGTAAGTTTATACTAAATCCTAATCGCCGTCTGTACTAATGTTATAGAGCTGACGAGTTTGTTTGTTTGAACGCGCTAATCTCTGAAAACGCTGGTACGATTGAAAAATTCTTTCAGTTTTGGATAGAACATTTATCGATGAAGGCTATACTTACTAAAATCCAATAATGTAACCCAAGGTGTAAAAATCGGAAAAATCGGAATCGGAGCGAAGACGCTGGCAGAAGCAAGTATAGACATAAATATTTTTGTGCGTAGTACGAATCATAATTAGTTAGTAGCTAGTTTAGTATTTTGAAGCTGATCTCAGTGAAACCAAGTACTTAAGCCTATATCATATTTGTAAACTACTTAAGTATATCATAAAAAAATGTAGTGTAACATTACGCCTCCACGACTTTTATGTTTAAGATTAATCTGCTTTTTTAATACCAATTCTCTATTCAACTTTAATGATGTCACTCGCTGTGCCCACCATAGACCACCAATTTTAATGGGATAACTGTGAATGACGCCATCCTTGGGTGACACAATGCTTCCATAACGAGCGGTTGCTGTTTAGTTACTAATGGCAATATGCCATAGAAATAGGCGTGAAATAATTCTATTCAAAATAAATTATTGTCTTACTAAAAATATTTAGTTAAAACCTGAAATAGATTTGATTATAATATGCTATGTGCTTTGATAAATTCACATAAAATATATGTGAAATTGGCGCGTTTTATTCACTGATATTTCAATCAAAATGTATCAGTTTAAAAAGCTATACTATAATTGATTCTTAGAAAGATTATTAGACTTTTATAAAGAAAGTAGGAATTCAGTATTAGATGTTTCGAAGTTTAAATTATAATAATAGTTTCATTTGTAGCATATACTAAGATGGTATTAGAATAATGACAAAATTAAAATACAGCAAGGATATAAAAATAGAAAGAATTTATTTAAAAATGTAAAATAAATTTTAGTATACTATACATACCTCCAAATATTCTGTGAATCGGATTATTTTACCAAAAAATATCAATGTTATATGAAATATTGGTCTTATTGTTAATTTGTAAGGGTCTAAAGACTAAGCAACTTTTCATTATATATTATAATGTTTCTTGTAGAGAACCACGTCAGGTCTCTTGTTTTTATTGTCACGTTGGCTAAGGTGACATGAATGCATATACAAAGAATGAAATCACGATCCCAAATAAAATATGACTATGAATCAGAAATCTGTACGTATCCATCATCGTTAGTTTTTATAAAATTTTCATCGATCTTAAATCGTGATCATAAACAAACTAATCTCCATCACTCAATAAAACGGGTGTTTGTCTATGACTAGCTTTGAAACTAGGTGCTAGTGTTCCTACGCACGCCTACATTTCTAGCGAGGTGAACGTATGCTCAATTAGGGATAACACAAATACATTTTTCTTCTCTGATTTCTTTTCAGATCTGAACAAAAATTATTACATGGCAAGAAATATAAACATCCCTATCTCTAAATTCAGAGTAGCTGAATACATACCCAAAAAATCCATCATTTGTGACTGAAAATATTAAGATCGCTTAGTATTTTCAAGTAAAAATAAGTACAATGGTACATTAATGTTATCCATTTTCGCTGTTAGTTTTTTTTTTTTCAACTCCATTCATTTTACTTTAAAGGGCACCCCTAAAAACTTTTAAGCGGCCGTAGCACTGGTGCTAGTCTGTGTAAATAATATTTTTTATGAAGAACGAAAACAAAGATTATAATAATGTATTGATATCTAAAAATAGTTATAATGAAGACATTAAAATTCTGCAATAGGCTTATAGCAACATTTGATATTTGGTAGGCAGGGAGCCTCCATAATACGAGTACTGTTTAGAAATTACGCTTTCAATAATATTTTTTTCAATAAATACATTTATATATCACCTTAAGTCACATGTATCACAAATTGTTTGCTCAGTTTACCTATTTGGTCAACGGATTTCGTTACGTTTTTAAAATTTTGAGAATTACGAACACATGTATCTTATACTTTAAACAAAAGTAGTTAATTTATAATTTAATCGTAATATAGCGCATATTTAATGAAAAGCTAATATTTAAACTGTAAAGTATGACGGCATATTAACACGTGCGAAGTCGGGACGTGACGCTTACATGTTAAATGAATCACGGAATTATAAACACAGTAGGTATTTATCTGTTTAAAATACAGTTTACGAAATCTCAGTTCGTGGAACTTTATAAAACCCTCTGGTATGTTTAACAGGATAAATGTTATTTACATTACTGTAATATTAGATACATTGTTAAGTTTTCAGCGAATTCGTTTGCTTGAACTTATTTTCCGTTTAGTTGCGGACATGTAACAGGTGCATAAAACATTTAATCTATTTTTTAAATATTTTTTTGCTTTCTCACATGTTGACATTTCTCAAAACAAGATTACGTTTTGAGTTATACTTGCAATATCTGCGCTGGGTTTCTATATAAAAAGAGGCCAAATAAAAGATGTTTCTTCCAACACCACTCGCTCTTAAACAGTGAACAGAGCTGACCTAATTGTGTGTTGTTTAAACTCCTTAACTCACCAAAGAGTAATTGCTCAGATCAAACCAACGCCTAAGAACATAAATATGAACTAGTTTTTTTCTGAGAACTAGGTTTATAGCGTTATTTGAAATTATGCTCAAAACTAAAACCAGAAGCTATTTTATTCCCACGTGAATTAGCATGCCTTTTTTTGATCTTATCAAATAGGTATAGTTTTACGAATAATAACGTTATTCTATGTATATTTGAAAATTGCTATACAATTTTGAAAAACATATTTTTTTAATAAGTACTACTGAAATTAGTCAAAGATTGCTTAAAATTAATCGACGTATAATCCAGCAAATATTATTCAATGTCCTAAATAACAGTTTTTCTTCTAATGTTACTAACATGGTAATCATGGTCTTTCAGATTGGAGTATTATTAGGCGATAATGATATGCATTATGATAATAATATAGGAACTCGAAATTTGACAAGTCTAAATAATAGTTAAATTTTGTTAGTTTTAATTGTTGCAAATTACAAATTGTATCCGTGGGAACATAAATATCTGGTGGCATACCAAGCAATTAATTTAATAGCATTTCAGTGTCCAAAAAAATTAACTCTAATTGCCGACGATCTAGATAGGTCATGTTCTAGACAGGGCAGGTCGTTGCGATCAATTAGTATCGCGAGTGACACGCTTCACTACTCCGGGCATCGAACTCAATACAACAAAAATTAAATAATCTTCGGTTAATGATCTCCGGGATCTTTGGTCCATGTAAAATTTATGTTCGTTTCAGATTGTTTTTGTTTCAATTCAACGCAAAAAATGGCTCCAGATAAAATTAATACTAAACAAAAAAAATATCTCATAACAACATTGCAGTTGTCAATCCGGTTTGTTCATACAGAGTTCTAAAGGATCCTGAAAAACGAAAATCTGTACGTACATTTTTGACTGTAATCAACAGTCGACCAAGAAGCTTCCTTAAGTATATAGAAAGAAAACATATTAATAGATCAATGTAAACATTTTTAAAAGATTATATAGACAAATTCGGCATTAGTCTTATTAGCACAAACTTTGATTACCGTATCGTATTGATTTTTTTTACCCTTTACGATCAAAGAGATTTATGACTAATGAACTATGCGGATTTTAATTAGGACATTTATCGCAAATTACATTATGATTAAGCCTAAAAACTCAATTGATATTCAAACAAGCCTTAAGTTTATAATTTTTGTTATTAATTAAGTTTCAATTAATTAATCAAGAATTTCCTGTATCCTTTTTATATAGTATTATTTGGCAAAACGTCGCCATTGTTTTTCAGCTTTAAAAGCCTGTATTATGGAGTTTTACTTTTAACGTTACGTATGTCTGTTAATTACAGATTCAATTTGACACCCTGGAGTGTTAAAGGTCACGTGAGACCCCAACACCTGTCGTCATTTGGGAGCGTACCTGTGGCAAGATGCCAGCCTACTACCAGGAAACTAAGAATTCATAGGAGGTGTAATTACCTGGCGCATGCGTTCCACCTGTCCTACCTGTTCCGATAACCATTTAACAATGATCTAGGTAATGCAAGGCCATATGGAAAAATATATAGAAAAGATGGTTCAAATTAAATTGGTCGTAGAACGTCGAACACTTTTCACCTGTTTAACGCATGCGTCCTCGGCACGCTTACATTGTTTATTATTTATTAAACAGAGTATACTATTTTGTTTCAAATTATTTCATTGATCTCACTGTAAAGTATGTTTGTTTCATTTGCTTCACTTTTCTTCAAAACACTTCGACAAAAATTACAACTAGTAAAACTCGCAATTAGAAACTATTTTCTTTGAGTCTATGACGATGATGACGATAAAGATAATGAAATAATTTACCCGCGGTTTTAACTTTTTTGCAATGGAAGCTTTTTTTGGAGAAAATAAAGAACTTTGTACTTAAATTCATTATATGATATCAAGTTCTCAAACAAATCTTTTCATAAAAGTCATCTATCTGTAAGCAATTTGTCACAAGCATAGATAGACACGAGCGGAAAATCGCTGTGAGTCATTGACCGAAAGATCGTTTAATAAGTAATTAGATGTCGCCTTCAAAACATCACAAGGCAATTAGTTGCGCTGCGTTAAGGTCAATATTTATTTGAACACAACACGGTTTGGAGAACAATGAGCTTATTTTTTGGAATTCTACAGGTTTCCTCAAATTTCCATATAGAAGAAATGCCGAAATTTAAGAAGAAGCCAGTTCATATTTAACAAAAAAACATAGTATCAAAATAACAAACTCAAAGTTGTAAAGTAAATTTGGAATATAATCAAGAATATATATATGTATGTATAAGTCATTTAGTATATTATGGTAAATAACGTACTAAGTAAGATATTCTCGTTTATAGATTTTAGTTTGAAAATTGTTTGGTATAATGTATAAAATGGAAGCCGCTTTTTTTTGGAAAATAAATTAAATTTATTGACATAAGCAGGTTGCTCACAGCATGTCAACTTGTCAAGCTTAAGGGGTCAAACGGACATTGCGGTAAAGTACTTCCGTCTTAGAAGCCTCGTAAGATACAGAGATTTAAAGAATATAAATGTTAATTATAATAAATTTTAATAAATGTTTCTATGTAAAGGGATACATTTTGGAAGACAGAGTTAGGAAATAAAAAGAATTATTGATACCTATTTTAATTGTTCAAATATAACATAAATGATAAATATTTACGAAAAAAAATTATTATTGCTTATAAAGTAATTTGTATACATACTTATTATATTATATACTCACGGTAATTTTTGTTTCTTTTAAAATGAAGTTTTGACTACTAAAACTTAACTTTATCGGCCTTACCTAAATTTGGCTAAAGCGGAAATTTTACCAGGATTACAGAAATCTGAAAGGCTTTTTGTTAAGTACAGACACGCTCGAGATCTGGTTAGAAAATAATATTTATTGGGTTCCTGTACAAATAATATACGGGATGCATTTGACTGCCTGACAGTTGCTATTTGTAAAGAGTTGTACATTATTTTTACGATTGCGAATAACATTGTACTTATTACTAAAAGTAGCAAAGTCGGTCCCTAAAGTTGTGTGCGTCCCTGAACACGCGGACAGTGTGGGTGGCGGAAGTTCTATCAGTTCCGGCCGCTATATCAATATGTTGAATTGCAGTGAAATTGCTACTTTATATGAATGTATTAAAGAGGGCTGACTAATAATGCGTAAATCACGAAAAACATTTATTCAAAATATTTCCTCATACTTCACGCAAAAGTGACTATTGTTCAAATTCAACTTATGAACGAAAAAATACAAAAATGTAACTAAATTGTGGATATTTTAATTCTTAAAAACTTAGATGTGTATAAAAAAGTTATGATTTTTTAAAACCAATATCGTATAATATATAATGATCATAAAACGAGGTTATAATAAAACTAATAGGTCTAAAGCCCACCAAATCCTATAAAAATATGAAACCCATAATACGGATAACGCCTACCGACCCCACATGAGGCTTGATTAGTTTTGATTTATAATATTAACCCAAGTGGACGGCTGATGATGGGTCCTTTATGGTGTCTCGAAGCCCGCTATTTAGTTACGTAGAAAAAAATTAAATATATTAAGGCCCTTTAGTCATAATTTATACACTGCGGATTATAGAGTTTAGAGCACATAGGTTGATAAAAATAACAAAGATAACTTAATAACGCTTTTTGCTTTTAAAGTCTCAAATATTAAGACACGAAGTATTTTCTTAAGACAGACCAGCTAATAAATGGGTAATTAAGTTCACTATGTTTCTTTTTATTAATTTAAAGCTAAAGTGAACTGTGGGTGATTGATTGAACGTTATTTTCTAACGCCTAAGATTTTTTTGTTAAATAAATAAATCAAAAGTCGTTACTTAAATAAGTTATTAATATAACAACGCTTTCAGAATTTTTCTTCTAACTGTTTGGAGCAGTTGATCTATACGATATAATTAACATATAGTACAGATAATGTCTGTACGTGTATGCTCCCGGGGTGGCATCGGGATAGAAACAGGACAGTGTCGCCAGAGAGAGACATAGATAGCTGTCCCGTTCTTTCTAAGCACGTGCGTGATTTATTGAATACCTGATTAGAAATATTTAGAGTATAATCGAACAATTAAACATTCAGAAGTACTTTACTATTAGAATATCCACATTAGATCAATGTGTGGACGGATACGTGTTAGAAAAAAACCATCGTTAGCTTAGCAAATTCTAATCTCTTCACATACTCGTGCACCAGGATAACAGGGATAAATAGGAAGTCGCGAACACGTATGTTTTCGTGTGAGACATAATACACGCCATAAGCATATACGCATCGCATACCCAAGGGGTTGTGTGGCCCACTGCCCCCTAACAGAAACTTCACACATACGTATAAGAAGGCTATGTGAATACAACTCCATCTAAGCTAGAGGAAAAGAGATAAAATTATAGATAACACAATAAGCGTTAGAAAGAGTTAGATATGGGGTTCGGGTTGCGTGAAGACAAGTCGAGTCTGCGCATCTTAAGGTTGTTCTAAGGGTAGCGTGTGCTCACTCTTTATTTTGTCTGATGGCCTGGTACGCGTTTACCATTTTAGGACAAAACTCGATAAAAAAGGGCAAGATCCCACGGGAGCAAATCGTAGTATGTTTGCGTATTATGTCTTGGGGTTGGAAATGCGTAATGAGTGGGTAGGGCGTACGTTTCTACGTTTGAACTTAAGATAGTGTTTCATTTGTTAGTAGATGTTGCTGCTGCTATATATAATAAAAAGAGAAGAAACCAACTGTTTACGTAGTTATTAAGAAGAAACCAACTATTATGTAGTTAGAATGTTACTATATTTATATTAAATCGGATTGCAATCCATATGCATCAAAATGCTGATTACCGTTATGGCTTCTTTCAACTTTGACACTGCTATGCGTTCATAAGATTATATTATGTAAACTTTTCAATAGTCGCGGTTCATCTGGCGCCATTGTTAAATGGGGTCGGAGGGCCAACGGACCGCGAAATGCGTGTATTATCCGTATTTAACTTCAATTGAGATGACTTCATTACAATT
The DNA here is from genome assembly GCA_025727935.1 of Hebomoia glaucippe. Lineage (NCBI taxonomy): Eukaryota > Metazoa > Arthropoda > Insecta > Lepidoptera > Pieridae > Hebomoia > Hebomoia glaucippe. The sequence goes on from JAOSYY010000003.1 coordinate 7,910,521, forward strand.
TATATTCCGTACTGTATGCAAAAATCAATGCCATTGTTAGATTTAACGACTCGATGAGGATGAGTGCCCAAAGACTTACTAAATAAATATTGTGCCCCGTCGTCATCGATCGTCATCCTTTGTATGCGGTACAAGCGTAAATTATTTCAAGTATTTGTGAACACTTCTGTGCATAGAAATTTGAAAATTAAATAAATATTCAAAAGGAGAATTCATTACAAAATATATATTCAGTTAAAGTAGATCAAAAATATATTTCAGCACAATGGTAGAATCGTTTTTATAGGCTTTAAACAGATGTGTGACAAAATTGATATACAAATCTGCATTTCTTGAAACAATATTATTACCGTAATCAGAATAGTGTCAAGTTGCGAGTGTAGCTTGAACGAGTTTGACAGTTAAGCAAACATCTCCGTTGCACATCCGTGGCTTCACAAAATAAAATCAAACAGTATCGCGTAAATTCAAAAGCATACAGAATTTAATGGACCACGGAAGTGAAAGAAAGAAGTGTTAATTTTGCATTTTATGTATATCGTAAATTGTATCCTACACTGTAGAACAATGCATTAATAGTTTTAAACAGAGCTTCTTTCTTAAAGTTTATGATTGAAATAAGGTATTTTTCCTTTACTATGTAATGGCTTTTTATGATATAGTAATTTCTTTGGAATTCGGATTTCAATGCATCAATTATTTATATTGCTTTCCTCATTTCTCTTCTTATAAACACATCCCTAATTTATTGCATGGCATAATAACTTATTAAAGGTAAATTCATACCAAAAAAGTTTAAATAGGTAAAAAAATCTCTAACACCCCCAAAACAAATCAAGATAGCTCTACAAAAATTACCGCTATTCATCTAACCTTCTTAATAAGGATCAGAAAAAGGACAAAAAGTTTCCCTTTCTATGGAATGCCGACCGAGTCCCACAGGAATGTGTCTATCTCTCTCTAACTGTCACAAACGGGTTAGCTTTGATTAATGACCTATTTTTTGTACTATTAAAACTTTCATTAAGTAGAGATCGCGTATCAGACCTTCAGCAGGGATTTTAAAAATGCTTATTAGTTTAAAACAACGAAACAATTTGTTGATTAATCATATCAAAAAAAAAATGAGTTCAATTAGAACACTAAAGTTTTGGTTATGAAATATGAAATAGTCCACAAAGTCATTAGATTATTATTATCCCGCGGCCGACACGGAGGTCATGAACTTGCTACAAAGCTATGTTTGCCTGGTACTCGAGGTGGAATATCATTACGTCATTGAAGTTGGGTTTGTTAGATAACCAAAACTGACTTACTAACTAACTAACAACAACCCCAATAAACTCTTTATTTCATTATTATTTTCGGTAATAAATTTAATTTGTCAATTAGGTTTTTTATAAAATATATAAATAATTTAAATACCAAAACTTAAATACAAAAATAAAAATATTATAAAAACCTAATCTGGAAAACCACCAGCAGCGGAGCTTGGCCCAAGCTACCGATGGTTAGGGCCGTAGAGAAAGAAACCTTCTG
>JAOSYY010000003.1:7919722-7932829 GCA_025727935.1 Hebomoia glaucippe
ATTTATTCTCGCCTGGTACCACAGTTGACATTTTCTGCGCAGAAAATGTCAACTGTGGTACCAGGCGAGAATAAATATTCAAGAGTTAAAGACCTGATAAAATTGTCACCGCACGCAACCTGTAGAGTTGGCACAGTACGCTTCGGATAAACAAGATGACAAAATTGAAGCTAGGAAGGACCTTTGATATTGTGGTTGGATACTGTTATTTAACATAATTAGTCATACATCGTGGTTTTAGTCACAGCTCTGGTACAGTCTGGTATTTGCATATGTGACCACAAAAAACGGGATTATTAACGGAAGAATTTTTACTCATTAGGCACATTTCATCGAATGATTTGTGGTTTGTTACATATTTTTAATATATTGATTAATTACACGATAAATGGGAGATCGAATTACGTAGCAATGATTAATTCCATTGATAGAATTTTGTGTGGTGGTACTAAAAAATTTAAATATCATGTTGGTTATGAAAATAGGTGCTGGCAAGAGATAAAGATTTCAATATCTCTCAAATGTTAATAGTATATACATATTTTAGTTCCATATTCGTTCGCAAACCTGTTAATATGTGTAGGCACATAGATGCTTTAAGACTGCTTTTCTTAGTATCAAAAATGTTTTCCAGTATTAATTAATATTTTGTGCTTTAGCTGCCTGGAAATGTGAAAAATAACACGCCTTTATCAAATTTTACGGAAAGTTTTAGCCATATAAAAATATATTTTATATTTACTTAATCGAAGGTAATAATCAAAATTACTTATTCCAATCATAATAGATATCCCAAAAGTTCAATTGTTATTTTTTATTGAGCTTTATTTTTGTTTCAAACTGTAACAAACAGGCTTTTCGTATGTGTTTGGAAAAGAATGCGAGTGTCGTATATATTATATATATTAAATATCATGCTTACATTGTGTATTTATTGCATAAAGTAACCACAGTGCGCATGTGAAGGTGAGGGCGTGCGGTGTTCTATCGCCCGGCAAGTACCAGGCCAGCAGAACTTGTTAAGAGGTTACCGAATGAAACTCGTAGCTACGAACCGATTGAAGGTCACAAATGCAGTCAGCAAAGTAAGAGTGAGACAAGTATAGAATGAGGAAGACAGCATACCAAGGGTAGTTACCGGTTACCCTTAAACCACCCTATATCGGTCAGTGGGCGATTTATTATTGTTTATAAATGGCAACTTACATTGCAACGGTTTGATCGAATAAACTCCTTTTTTATTTATTAAATACAGGTGTGTTATGTGTACAGAAAAAACTTTATTATAGATACGCTTTTGTTAATTTTTTGTCATATTGTGTATCTGATAAATGAAGACTTTTATAGAAAGCAAAATTTGTGGGACAAAACGGTAATACGCCATAAGTAAGCCGCTACTTGGATCTGACATAATACTTACTTAAGCAAATACAATGGGTGCTTTACAGCTCCGATCATAAAGACTTGCTTAGAATACTTCCTTGTGTACGTTTTCTGAGGATTATTCAAAATGTTTTTACTTAACTAATATTAAGTAAGCACTTTTTAAACATGTTGGCTAGTAGACCACATGAAAAAGCTTGACGTTATCTATGAGAGAAACAAATCCCCAACCAGTGCTATCAGACTTTTTAAGAACATAATTATTATTTGACCACTTCCCTAATAATCGTATTCGAATAACTTAAAGGTAATGAATATATTATTTAACACGTCTTTAAGTCGTAGTTCGACTCTAATTTTATTCGATAAAAACCTACTTATATTGCATGTATAATTTTTTTTATTGTATTCGCTTTCGTCAGTAAAAGTGGTTATCATTTTAGTATTTATTTTTATTATTTTCTATTTATATACAGTTTAGATTAAAAAAAGATATATTTAAGTATTTGATACAAAATAACTTATCCAATAAATAATAGTCTCTCATTGTATATAAAAAAACAGTGTAACTAGAGTAGTTGACTGTCGCAAAAAAAATTACGTTTGTTATTTTTTGTTAAGATTTAATATTTATTTACTATGAAATATATACTGAAAATAAATAAAACCAATAACTAAAATATATTTCTATTTTCAAAAACTTCATGCTTGGTGCGAAAATAAAAAATGCTGTTGTTTGTTTGTTGGTTTTACAAGTTCCCCCAGGACATGTAAATTACGTGTAAAAATGACTAGGAGTACATAACAAATATGGTGGTTGCTATAATACATGCCTTTTAATTCAGCACACACACGCGTGCTTTACGAATAAGCAAGCCCCAATTGTATCATAAATTAGGGAAATGCTGAAATTTCCACGAGTAGTAAAACACGTTTTCTATTATGTATTCCGAATGAAATATAACTAACACAATAAAATAGGTATTTACGACATTATAATAAAAAAATTATTGATATTTTAACTAATACACTACTTTATTTTGAATACACCTCAGCTTTCAAAAAAAAACAGTTATTCTATTCAAGGGAAAAGAATAAATAAAAAAGTTTATTTTACAAGTGAAATATTTTTTATGTCAATCAATCAACTGTAATGATAATAATAATTGTTTAATCTTATTTTTACAGTAAATAAGTGTAAACTTACTTTATAAAGTAAATTACACAAAAAAATATTATATTTTAAACAATAAACTGGATTTGAAGAAAGGACAATGTGTATATTAAAAGTTAGGTGGTTGCTAGAATTTTGTTTACCAAGATTGTATAAAATCAAAAAGGTAGATTAAATAAGTTCCCTATTCACAGCACGCGCTGTTCTCACTTACAGTCCTAAGAATGCAGTTAAGCTCATCGCGTGACCACTTACAGCCCTTGCATTATTTTTTATACCTTAAAGATCACGTAGTTCAAGGGCGCAATGAAGTTTAAACAATTCCCATACTTACCTGTCTTGCACCTATAAAGTGTAAGCTACATGAGAGTGTAGTAAATTAACCTTAACGACTTAAGGTACTTAAAGATAATGAAATCTATCGCCTCCCTGCTACGATATATATATTTACATAAAACAGTATCTTGTGCTTGCAGCATTAAAAATATTCAGCTATTTTATCTTTACTAATATTATACAGCTGAAGAGTTTGTTTGCTTCTTTGTTTGAACGCGCTAATCTCAGAAAGTGGATTCTGAGTACGCTTTGAAAAATTCTTTCAGTGTTGGATAGTACATTTATCGAGGAAGGCTATAGGATAGATATTATTATATTCAAAAAATAGGGATCCTTACTAAAAGTCCACTAATGTAACCCGAGCTGTTAACATCGAAATGAACGCGAGGGAAGCCGCTTGCAGAACCTAGTGTAGTATAAATTCTGACAGTTATTGTACGTAAGTAACTCTTTTACACGTAACAGTTTATTTGTTTTAAATAAACTAATAAATATTCCCCATCAAAATATCTCAAAACGCCCGCCATTACTGTTACTAATTTTTTAACTAGGTTATTAATTAATGAAAAGAATATAAGAAGCTTAATAAACTTTGAAAATATATCATTAAGTATCCGAAAAGTATAAACAGTAACTGTTATATTATACACTGTCATAAAAAGAAGGAATATAAAGCGAATTTAGTGCGCTTTCTTAATATTATAAATCTAATACTGTACACCACTAATGAATGCCCATTATTATCCGCTGTGAACCTCTATACGGTGTGCAAACGTAACCTAACTACTTTGGAATAAAATCATCCCTAAAATTAATGAAATACCGTATATATTGTCTTAACACACGAAGCACAAACTGCTATTATATACTTAAGTAATTAAACTTAGAACAAGGTATCATCATTAGTGTATTATTGATTAGTGGGTGATAGAAGAAATAAGCATGCTCCAGATAGCGGAAAGGATAGCTGCTGGCAGGAAAATTGTAAAGTACTATACTTCAAGGTGGTTTAATTTGAAATTATGGTCGATGTTTCTTCTTCGATATCCATTGTTTACTTCACAGGTATATTATTTTGACCACAGCAAATTAATCTGGGCAGAGGTACCTAAAATGTTATTAGCTATAATAACATTTTCAACTAAGAGTTATTTATTTTGTTATTGAACGCCATCAAAATAAGTAAGATTGGCGGTAGTTCATTATTATGTTCATTAATAAATAATAATTTAGGTTTAAATAGAATATAATAAATAATAGTTAGGTAGGTTGATTCGAATAACATTCCTGAGTTAACGAATCTTATTAGTAAGCAATGCTATACCAAGGTATAATAAACGGCAGAAGTTCAAAGAGCACATGTTAGCGTCATATGGTAACTCGGGGAAGAAGCAGTCAGGAAGACATCAATGGGTTGTCGTAAAACGTGTTACGCGTCTCTGCGGGTGATTTAGCGCGTATTGTTGCAGGTTGCCAGCTATTGCAATTGTATTTCAAGCTTTGATCACAAGCAGTGCTATCAATGAAATAGGAGAAATTATTACGTACGTAGAGGAAGCATATGGCGCTAGAAACAAACTGTATTAATAAACAAATAAGATATTATATAAGATGAAAAAAAATGTAATGTAGATGTTTGCAACGAAAACTGAGTAAATTACAATTTAAAAAAGGGTTATTTTTTACAAAAAAGCTTCTAATTATGGCATAAGCTGAATCAAATGACAACCCTGGCGAGTGCATATGTCAACCCCCGCGGTCACGTGTCACACATATGCACCCCGGCTGGGTTTGCCATATCGAAGTAGTTCTCACGTCTGTCAGTCATAGACGTCATCATTGCGTCTTCATTAACTCCAGTTACTTTCACCGCACGCTTATCGACATTTCTAACGTTGTTTATCCATAATTTTAATCGACAAAGATATCGTCGTAATGAAAAAAACATTTTCGAAAAAAAATTGTTTCGAAAGAAAAGCTTCTGGCTACCCTACCACTTTTTCTTTTACGTTGCTGTTTGTATTAAAGATAATCAAAGAGATAAATAATAATTATAGCTCAAAAGAACTAATAATAGAATTTTGATTTCTATTATGTATCTGTTGAGAGTAGCGTCTAGCAAGATTAGCATATTCTAAAATATACACGTATCATACGTCCGTTTTCTTGAACATATTCACACAATACCACAACTTACAGGCTTATTATAATTTCTGTAGAATTCTAAAAACTGTTTCCGCTAAGCTTAGCCGTAGTTCAAGTGGCTTATTTGTAACCATTTATTTTATTTTCAACATAAAACTTCTGTAAGTGGAAAGTAATTGCTTCTTTTTTGTAAGAATTCTTATTGAATTATAATATAGCAGAATAAATTTAACCGTCACAGCAGTTAAAAGCAAAATTGTCAATCAATTATTGTTATTTTTAAAAAATGTATGTACTTAGCACATTAAATATTCTAGATAATATATTATATAGTACCGCAAATCATCACGTAATTTAAAATTTCATTATTTCAGAATGTAAGTGCGCGGATGTGATCATAGTTCCTACTTCGCGTGGCAACTGTGCGAACTCTAGTTAGAGAACATTGCCCCAACATTAACACCAAAATATTCCCTAAAATAGATAAGCTTTACCACTTAATAAGTATCCGCACATAAAACTGTTATAGATATATCGAATATCTTCACGATTTTACTGTAACAATAAGGCGAGAGCGCATCGTTGTATTATTAATGTCGTCACCTGACACAGGTAACACCTCTCATAATGAGACACCAAGTTATCATCATATAATATATAAAATTTTCATATCATAATGTTTGCTCTCATACTCCTCTGAAACGGCTCGACCGATTCTTATGAAATTTTATATGCATATTCAGTAGGTCTGAGAAACGGCTACTATTTATTTTCCATGCCCCTACATGTTAAAGGTTATCAACCCATAATTTTCTTTTTCTTTTTTAGATATTTTTTTTGTTTTTAGTTTTTTATGCTAATCCCTGTATGCATTAAAAATACATACAACCCTATATATTTATGCGGCAAAACGACATTTGTTGGGTCAGCTAGTATAAAATAAAATTGTACTCGTAAGCGCAAAGATTTCACAAAAATATTATTATTATTCTACATATAATTTTGTGTGAATTACTTATTGTTTATAGATTTATACATATACATATTTAATATCTATGAGTACCGAAATCGTAAAACTGTAATAGCATTTAAGCGCTTTTCACGGTGTTTAATTAGTTCTAAAAGTCGAAAATCAACCGTAAATAATGTAGGTAATAGTTCCCATTGGAACGTTAAGGTAATCACTACTCCTACGCAATACCACACGCCGTCTTACCATGGAAAATATAACCTTGGCCGGATTAAAACTATCCTTCAGGTTTATGTTACCTTAGTCTGTTCATTAACTATCATCGACTACGAGTTTATAAAAATCGCATCTATTTTTATAATATATTTAAACTATTTATTCCATTTTTACATTCCTTCCTACTTACTAGTTTTAAGTTAGAGTATTATCTCTTCTTATGAGGTGTTAAAAAAAATTTACTTGGGCATTATATTAATATGTCAAGTACTTTATTTATTACTGAGTGCCCGTGGATTTTGTAAAATTTGTGATTATTATAGATCGAAGCATATATATTAATTAGTATGAGGGTCTAATAAATGTCAGGGATTTTAGATTCTGACTCCTTTCAGTTTTAGAAACAAATTTCTCTTCTCAAATTCAAAAATTAACCATAATATTGTCTATAAAATAATAATAACTATAAGTCCCATACGTAATCGTAATATAAATGAATCAATTTATTGAAAACTAAACACATTATAAAAAATGGCATTATTTATCTATAGCATGACACGATTTTATTTACGCCCGATTCTGTAAACAGTCTACAAATTTATTTATTTATACGAGAAGCAAGTTTCCATGAAAAATTAAATAAAAACAATTTATTTTATCGTACTTGGAAGTTTACCGGAAAGCTATGCTTACAACTACAGCCAATTCAATTAAGGATGTTAAAATTCTACAGTTTAAGAAGTTGTCATAAAAAAACGAATCTTGTATTCACCATCTAGGTATAGCCATCATATCGATTTCTTTTATCTCTCTTGTAATGTCTTAAAAGATAACTGCAATATTAATTCAAATTTTTAAATATCATTTAATAATTTTGTATCGGTTACCACAAAACGCAAAACAGTCAGTCGTCTCTAGGTCTCATTAGCCAGTCTCAGTCACTTAAGACCTAGACTGAGTCTAACTTTATACCTATAAGTACCAGGGCAGCATATACGTCAAGCGTTCTTCAAGCACTAGATTAGACTGCTAGGACAAGCATATGTAAGCACTATCCATTTAGTTAAAAGACGTTGGTTAATTTAAACTTTCGTTTGTTCATTTGTCAGCTTATTGTTCTACATCCCACGGTATTCATTTCAGCAAAGAGCAATTACCATTGGTTTGTACATTTGTACAATTCATTTGGTACCCCATTTAAATTTGCGTACGACAATTTCGGCCTAGGTTATGCAATGTCCATTAAGAGGTATTGTAAACCAATGCTTGATGGCCTGAGTGGCCTAATTCCATCAAATGGGGTCTGTCGTTTGAGATGAAACTAGGTACAACGTAGGTACATTACGGCTAAATGCATTTCGATTTGGCATCTTATTATGTGATGTTTTGTTAAAATTATTTATATATTAATAATAAATTTTTATAGTTACATTGCTTACCATACCATTACCATATACCAACAACTATTAATTTAAATATTACAATTTTGTACAAAATATTATATTCTTTAGTAGAAATACTATATACCTTTTCTCAATACATTTTTAATGTGGTTACAGATCTCGCATTTACATTACTGTGTCTTCCGCATGGTTTGGCAAAACTTTTTCGTTGCCGGCGGCTTTTCAAATACGTTTGAACTCGAATGCAAAAAACTTAGTCGTATCTAAGCGTTACTTAAACAGAATACCGACAAAATCCTTACAAACAAGACTTTGAGCGAATATCTACGCACAAAACCACTGTAGTGTTGCCGATTATAAGTTGTAAATACAGACGAGAAAGACTATTATTAGAATTTTTGGAAAACGACTCTTTTAATTATACGAATACAAAGACTCCGTTGTTTACCTTTAAGCCACCTACATGTTTATAAAACTACACAATATTTCATATGATCTAGAGCTCTATTACCTATAAATAAAAACTCAGATACCACGAAACGAAGTACAAAAGAGCTTTAATAAAAAAAAATCAATCTTATATTTCGGTACCACGTAAAGCATTTCAAAGAATACATGTCTATATCTAATCTACAAAATGCTTAATTATACCGCGTTCTTGTCACAAAACGGGCAATGAATTTATGCATGAGTGGCAAAGAATCTTCGGCAACCGGGATAAAGGAACAATAGTCTTAGGTTAAATCTGGCCTTATTTTTTTCATGGCCCATATCCAGTTCGTGTTCGGACCCCTCCCGCCACATTTCTTCGTCGACTGACATGACATGCGATTGAATTTGCGTGTTTTTTATACGCTTTAGCAATACCTCCGCAGACGTAACTTGAGCTCCGGAATTTTTTAACGTTAGACGTTTTCAGAACGAGAAACGATAAAAATATCTAATTACGATTTAATAGATCATATTGTTAATTCCTTATTAAGTTCTTGATTACGTTTTAATCTTTGTAACAAAGTCGTCTAGTGTTTTGATTTTAAAATTATTAAGAGAAGTTTTGATTTTAAAATTAAAATCAAAATATATACGAGAATCAGATATAAATATAAGATTATTAAGAGAACCAACACCCTGCAATTCATTTAAATAGAAGTAAAAAAATTACAAAATAATTTTCTTAAATTTTCAGAATATTTTACAATAAGTTGTCCAATGCTTTTCGAAAAAATTAAGTGGAAATTAAAATTGGTGAAGAATATTGCCACCTTGCTTAATTATTTAAATTCTTCTGTAAATATAAATTAAGAATTTATAAAAAAAAATAATGAATATAATCCTTATCATAGTCTTGAAAAAAAATCTTATAAATTTTCTTATAAGAGCTATAATGTATTTATTTTAAGCCTTTATTGATTTTTACCTGAAATTTTATATCAGTTAATTTACTTACCTTAAGTTAATTGTTCCCATTTTACAGCATACCCAAAAATAAGCTAAAATATTCCTCTAACACAACACAACAGTTCAAGCACAGTTTAAAATTAAAACTACAAATTCTAATTTGAATTTCCCGCTCAAGCGAGAATCCAATCGGCGATCGCACGGCTTGCGCACGCGCACTGATCTAAAGGACTGCCTGCCAGACTCTGGCGCAGGAGAATCATGTAATGCCACCCCCACCGTACCACCATTCATGAAAACATCAATGGGCGTAGTTGAGAGCTTTCAACGGAGTGTAAAGAGCTTTTTCAAGTTCTCATAAAGCTTAAGAGCTTTTTTATCGATGTAGGAGTGTTGTATCACATGTTATAATTGAAATCCGTTCTTAATGACGGCTTCATCGTTTAAATATTTATGTTTAAATATTCCCGAACTATAACGTAAAAGTTTGTAACAATAATTGAGAAACACAAATACGATTTCGTAACTATCTGTGGTCCTCACTAACAATATATAAAAACTATTTCATTGTATTGATTAACTAACTACTGCCAGCGGCTTCGCTCGAGTTCATTTCGATTTTTACACCTTGGGTTACATTATTGAACGTTTAGTAAGGTTCCCTATTTTTTAATATACCATATAGGCTATAGCTTTTCTCGATAAATGTACCATTTAACCCTGAAAGAATTTTTCCAATCGGACCAGCGGTTGATGAGATTAGCGCGTTCAAACAAACAATAAAACTCGTCAGCTTTATAATATTAGTATAGATGATAATTTACTTAACATGTTAATACAAAATTACAGAAAATGTAACTATTAAAGTAAATTTAAATTGAAATGAATGTTTGAAAAATAAAGTCACTCTATGGTAGGTATACGTATAGCATAATAATATGGTCTTAAATTAGCCTTCTTATCATTCATTTCAATAAAATACATTTCAAATTAAAAGCATTATTTATTTCGCAATCGTGTCATTAAAATTGACAAAATTATTATTTGTTTTACTCGGTCACAGTTCATTTACGTCTCACGATATCACAAGTCGATTCAGTGAACATTGAAAGCTTTTCTTTATATTATAAGGTGGCAAATAACCTTACGGCAAGTGATTACCGTCACCCCTGGACATCAGCAAGACCAGGGTTTTTGGAGGCGTGTTGGAGGCGTTTCAAAAAGGAATAGGCTCGTTTCTTGAAAGCCACATAGTAACGGTTCGGAAAAACCTCCGGCGAAAACTGAAATGCTAACGTTTTTATACCCATCTACTTCTTATGTGTTATGGCTTGTGACTCAAGTTTGCACGTTACAAGTGAAAATAGAAGCCACGTATCACATCTATGCTGAAATAGTTTAATGGATTTGCCACTGCCAACGTATCCGACGTTTATTAACATATATAAAAATTAACATTTGTTGTTTTACCCTGCATGTATCGCTATCGTATCCTGGCGCGTAAAATATGATGAAATCAGCATGGAAATAGAAATAAACCGGAAAATGTGAAAAAATCAAAGACTTCCACTTATGGAGTACAAGTTAGGTAGATAAGTTATATAACATTAATTTTTATTACATAACTGCGAAAAGTTTCTGTTATCATACGGACGGAAGCTTTTGTAATAGTGGCACGATTCACTTAAATTAGGTACTTGATACGACATATATTTTTAACATATCATGACCTAATTATAGTCAGTTTTAAAGTTTGAATCATTTACATTTAATTTATTGAATATTTTTCATGGCTTCATGCACTCTTTCCAATTTACCACTCATTACGTGGTCTTTCCTTAATACGCCAAGAATTGATAACATGTATATATGTAGGTTTAGAGCTCCTAGGTTTGTCATCAGGTCTGCTCCGTGATATCAAATTGTAGTATTGTTATCTAGTCTACGTTTAGAAGAAGAATTAGAACGCCGACAATTTAGTTTTTTTTAGTTGGAAGGCAATAAAAACGTATGTACAAAATGAATACAAAATGAAAGTCTTATTATTTTTTACGGAAACATAATTAAAATGAAATTCGAGATAAACAAAACTGAATATGCTTTTATGGAAAAAAGAAAACTCATACCATTCATTGATATTAAAATGGTTATTCTAATCAAAATGTAAATATTTAAGTAATAAGGCGAAGACTGTATATAATTATACGTATTTATGCTTCATACACGACTTTCTATACTTTCAATTTAGGGCAAAGGTCCTCATTACAATGGAGATTGCTATCTAGAATTCTAGACCAGATATTCAAACGGTAAAATTGTAAAATATGCAGAAAAGAATTAACTGACTGATTTTGGAAGCTTTATAATTTATTTCAACTTAATATGTACTTAATTATATCTAATTTTTATATATGAAGACATAATGGTAAATATGAACAACAAATACATTAGCTGACTCGCCCAACTTCTTCACATGTTAAACTCAATTAATTCTTGATAATTCGCCTTTTTTCTGCCAGTAATCCTTTTCCAACATATTCCTAATTCTATATATAAATGCAAGCCTAGAAACTAGCTTATTTGTATTTACACAATACTGAACAACACGTCCGGTTTAGGAGGCCACAAGTACCGGCCGGTTCCACTTCATAAGACGTACAATTTACAATATTTAAGGTGCACTTTTCTAAAGCAGTTCCTCATTGGTCATTTCAATGCTTAAGAAACATTTGTGATAATCATGAAAAATTTAGATCCATAAATAAGGAGTAAAATAGATTTTCTTTGTGATATTATCAACCCCGTTCGACATGGGAAAAAAACAACCTCCTTAAAAATCTATTGTGTGGACGATTGTCCTTTACTATTGATTCTATTATGATGAATCTTTATAGAGCTTGTCAGCAACTTTTGCACCCGCGAAAGTGGTGCTGCAAAAATTACAAAAACACTCAAATCCACGCGAAAAATATTTATATCACAAGTCATACGTTATTTTAAAAGTACTTATTAAAATTCCATCATACATTTTCTCACATATTAGGAATTACATACACATATTTACATGAGGTCTCATCCGTATCACAATGATTTTTATAAATTATCCCTATGTGTTATTCTGATGTATGAACTTTTTCAGTAAATTTCCTAAACACCCCTTCAGTTATTTTAGTGTGAAAGAGTAACAATCATCCAAATCGAAAATAAACTTTCACATTTATAATATTAATATGAACAAAGAATAGACACAAATTCACATGACTGTATTAGATTCTTAATTGATATTTAAATTATATTTTCGTTCAGTTTAAATCATTTCATTTTAAAATATATTATCATTCTTTATAAGATTATTACCAAATTTTGGAAAAATTCGCTACATCTCTATCTAGGCTAGAAGCAAACGTTTTGCGCAACGATACATACGGACGTGAGCCGCGAACCGTGGGCGTATCTCTCCATTCTTCCGGTCCCTACCAGTACTCGTACGTACTACAATCATGTAAATGCGACATCAACTATCAGTATGTCTAGTCAATATTCACCTCCGACTAGTCGCACTTCTTTTAAAATCTAGAAATCTATACAAATAAATAAAAGCGAAGCGTTTATTTCTAGCATGACAATAACAGCATATTTCTAAAGGCATCTAACTGTATATACTATATTAAGAATATTAATGATTCTTAAGAGTATTACGAGACTGTTACGGTCACTTAGGCTCCTTATTTCATCTCTTATTATGAAAACTTTTACAAAAAATCAACGTAAACGAAACCGCGAAGTACTAGTGATAACTAAATAAATCTCATTTAACTTGTTTGAATTAATGAGTTACTGGAACAACAGAGGCATTAAACAGCATATTCACTGGAATATTGATGGAATATGAGACTATTGCTGTTTTGTAAATCCAAGTTAAATCTATACTAATATTATAAACCAGAAGAGTTTGTTTGTTTGAACGCGCTAATCTCAGGAACCTTTGCTCCGATTTGAAAAATACTTTCAATGTTGGACATTTATCGAGAAAGGCTATATCATATTTTCAAAAAAAAAATTAGGATCCTTACTAAAGGTCC
>JAOSYY010000003.1:7941867-7968672 GCA_025727935.1 Hebomoia glaucippe
CAGTTTAAACACTTTAACAATGAAAAACTTGACTGTCGCCATAATTTTCAGTTACATAAAGAACAAGGCAGCACCAGTATTTCTGTCATATTTCAGAGGAGGCATTAATAAAATAATCATTGATATCGAAATTTTGGTGATCAGACTTGAATCTTGCGAATGGTAAAGAATTCTTTCATGACATCATCGTTGACAAGGGCGCGCCGCGCTTGATATTCCTGTATGATGGGCGTGATCGTGTCTATCGCCAGCTTCTTTAGTTCACCCGTCAACAATTCGCCGGATTCATAGGACTTTTTTATCTGGAGATAAATTAGATGAGGATTAGTTTTTTATTTTTCTTTTGAATGGATAAAAATATCAATAAATTTAATCTTAGGAACTTAAAAAAATACGTATGAAATTGTTGTGATGAATCAATATCACTGACTAAGATACAAATCTAAAATTATCTGAATAAGATCCGTACAAGGTTTAAGAACAATAATATGATAACTTACTTCTGCTAGCCTCTCATCATCTTCTAAGAAGAAAGTCAAGTATTTGTATGATATGTCAACGTCTGTGTTGCCGCCTTTCTCCCGATGCTCTTCGACAGTCGCCTGGCCTCCCGAAAAAGCGTATTTATTTATCTAAAAATAGTGAAATATGACATAAGCTTTACATTTAATTTAAAAATATTAAAAGTTATTGAATATTAATTATTAATGATATACTATTGATCACATTTACACACATGTTACCATTGTTCTAAAACTTATTTGACCAATTTATTATTTTTAATATTATTATTTTAATTGTTTCTTCCATTTGTCATAGTTATAGCGATAATATCACATATATAGGAGAAATCTACCTTGTTTTTTATTTGTTTGGGAGTATCATTTAAGAAAATGGATGCGTTAGGATCGCTAGCGGACATTTTGTGCTGTGCTCCTTGAAGTGCAGGCAGAAAACTGGCATGGAGCAGAGCAGGTTTGGGCAGTTTCAGTCGTGCTGCTACGTCCCGTGTCATGCGGAAATATGGATCTTGGTCTATTGCACACGGAATCAGGCATGGTACCTGTTGGAAAATATTCAATATATTTTTGTCTTTCAAGGTCTCGCAGAACCAAATTGGGCCCTTTAATATATAATTAGAGCTGCTTTTTGATTAAAATGTACACAATAGCTGGTTGAATTACAATAACAATAGCAGTAGTTACAAAATTTAAAAATTCTTGACTTTGATATCCTTGGACTCATGGCTAAATATCTTAATTAAATCTACCTAGGGCTCTGTACATAACAAATATTTATCTGCTCTAATTTTTTTACTGACGGCCAATCACTCAGTTCAATCAGTTTCAATTCAGTGCACAAATAAATAATATTAGTAAAAAAAGATTCTTACAACTTTGTTTTCAAATATAAATGGTAGACTAGTTGAAAATGCGGGTGCAGCTTCTATAGAAGGAAATGTAATTTTGCCGATGACATCAGAATCTCCAAAACCAAATATACCTTTGACCTGATTAAATGTTACACACTTTTGTACCCGCAACATATTCTGATAAAATGCTGGACACTGGCTGAAATAAATATTAAAAATTTACTTTAGAATAGTAAAATAAAATAAAACATTTTAGTGTATTAAAATCAATTGATTTATATAAAAAAAAAAACAAAATGATGACTCACCCAATAAAATCTAAGTCATTAAAAATAAATGTATTTAATGGGTTAAAACCAACTGCAATAATATCTTTAGCATTATTAAAGGCCATTTGTCTCGCATCTTCAATTTTAATGTCTTTCCACATAACTTTCTCATCATCTGTTAGTTGTATGATCAATGGGACATGGAAAACATCTTGTAACCATCTGGAAATGTATTGCATCTATATTTACAATAAATATCATTAAATTATAATTAAAGGTATTATATAACACTAACTATCCTCTTCAATATATGTAGTTTTCAGTTTTGTGACAAGCATGACATCAGTTACAGTAAATTAATGTTACTAGTGAAAAAGAATTTGGCAGCTAAGAAACTGAGTTGATAACCAAGTATCTATATAGATAAAATTGTCTAGTACCAGTTTCTGCTTTGTTTGTCAGCTAATATTTTTCTTGTATTATTATCATAAAATAGTTTTTATTGACAGTTTTTATCCCTCTTAATTTTGTCAGTTTAAACTTAAACCATGAGTAAGTATCTATTTGGACTTTATAATCAAATAAATTTCTGGTTACAGTTCACTTACTTTGTAAAAATAAATGGTATTAAATGTCCTATATGCATACTTTCCGAGGATGGCCCTCGGCCTGTATACAGGTAGAACTTTTTTCCAGCTTCATGTAGGTTTAGAATAGTATGAAAATCTCTATGTGAGAAAAATATGCCCCGTCTCAAGAAATGATGTGCTGAAATATTAAAATTGTAGGATTATAACCCTCTTTTCCGTGTAGTAAGTGTAATTTAATTAGTGCATCAAATTTAAAGACCCTATAACAGTGATTTTATTACCATGGAACAGCATAGGTTAGTTGGATAGTCACAGGTTGTTCTTCAGAAAATATTTAGAATTATGCAAGATTTGAAATAAAATTAAGTATATAGAAAATTAATATTACCCTTCTGTCCCGTTACTTTTTCAAAGCGTTGTATAAGTTCTTCATCTATTTTCTGACTACCAAATCTCTCTGTAAAAAAATGCATATAAAAGCACTACTTATTTTTCAATTCTGTGATATATTATTTCTCATCAACCTTATGGAATTTTCGAAGGCGGAATTACGCTTAAATTTAACTGTTATACAGTTTTCATACTGAGTATATCATAATTAACAATATTATTGATATTAAGATGAGAGCAAATATGAGAACTAGCTTACTTATAAGTTTATCGTAGTCAATCCCAGTTTGAGATTTTCCAGCTACGTTCCATGGGTCCACAAAATCATCATCTTCATTCACTGATATATTATTCAATTGTTCCTCCAACTCACCCATGTCTAACCTAAAAATTAAAACTACTGAATACTTAGAATATTCGGTATTGTGAAATCAATATTTGATATTCTAAACAATAAATTAATTTGATAAATGTATTAATCGTTTTAACAAATGAGCAAATAATAGATATAATTTTATAAAATATTATCCTTGCAAATAAAATGAGAAAATAATTTTATAACCCTATTCGATAGAAAATTAACCTTAACTATAATTTAAAACATTACCTATTTGCAGATATTTTACAGCAATGCCTAATTAAATTTTTCTAACGAGTGAAATACACGAATATACTTATTAATTATGATGAAACATTTACTACAGCTGTTTACACCGCAGATCCTGTGGTTTAGACTACAGACTACAAAGTACACAGCATAACCACAGAAAATAATTCAATAGATTAATTTTTATAATCTGGACAAAAATCGTTCCATCCATACGGTTCAGTACTGAGTATACAAACAGCTCCTCGAGCGTCCACAACTCCACATCATTAGTGGCAGCGGGCAGTTCGAGTCGAGGTCGAGACCCCCACAGGGCATAGTTGATTGATGCGGACCATTATTAAAGTGGCGATAACTAAATGCTCGATAAAGTCAGACATTATCGTTTTATCATGAAAAGCTATATAATGCCACGAATTTTGTTTACATGTAAAATTATTTATTATATTAATTATTAAAACATAATATATTCTCGAGGCTAGAATCGATATCGGGCAATACAGAAAATAAGCGTCAAACATATACTTTCTATTTGTCAAACTACAAATGCCAAATGCAGATTGCTACTTGCCTCAACTTGTCAATAACCCCTCACTCGTCGCGATGTTCCGCCGCTTTTAGGTTTTTAAGTAGAACAATAAACGTGTATATCTTTGTTAAAAATTGTATGGCTGTTTGGTGTTAAACCAACTGGGACTTTAGTGTTCTTGATGGTTTCCGGTGACGATTTCAATGGTGGTCGTTTACCGCGGAAAACAACTAGATCTCCGAATCGAAAATCAAAGAAAGCAGATGCAGATGTAGCAAAAGGATCAGCGTTGCGAAATGATTCGCAACCTTCTGTACACAAAAGAAACCTATACGTGGTTTCCTTCCCAATTATTATTCTTTTTAATCTGCTACGATCAATTTTATATCAGTTATTTATAATTTTTAAATATTTGTATTCGGCGTCACATCGTTTCATTCATAGGCCTCGTAAAAGTGGTGAATGTAATTTAGAAGTGGTTGTTAAAGACGGTGTGGTGTCGACAGAAATAGCGCACGGGGAAGAAATGCCATACACAAATACTGTGGGTCCAGGAGACCCCTTACTTGCCAAACAAAAACATCATCATCGCAAAGCTTTTGAATACATATCGAAAGCTTTGAAGATTGATGAAGAAAATGAAGGTATGTACTTTACAATACAATATGTAGTTTTATACATGTTTAGAAGAAAAATGATATTATTTGCTTTCATATTTAAAAAACAATTTCTAGATTTATTCTAGTCTAGATATTATACTCTAGATTTTTATGCTATCGCATATTTAAATTCATCTAGCAGAACAAAGTAATAGTTGCAATATGTGTATTATTGTATATTAATACAGGTCAGAAAGAACTAGCAATAGAATTATATAAGAAAGGAATCTATGAATTGGAACGAGGCATTGCAGTTGATTGCTGGGGTGGTCGTGGAGATGCATGGCAAAGAGCCCAAAGACTACATGATAAAATGAAAACCAATCTAGGCATGGCAAAGGATCGTTTACATTTCCTTGGTATGAGACTAAACAAACTTCCTATCTTCACTTCACAGCTATATTTGTTTACGCTCCAAATTTTATGTAATGTGTCAACCACAATTGGCTGTGTATTGCATGACAGCTTCTTATTTTTTTTTTAAATACACCACAATATGAACTCGTTTAACAGAAGAATTGTTCCAATGTAGCCAACCTTGTAGCCCTCAGTAAGTTGGGGGTTGAGAGTGAGCCTGAGAGGAGTGAAAAAAAGCCTACGGAGTCGCCTTTAAAGGCAAGAAGGCCGTTAGAGAAGTCCAAGACGACACTGCTAGCGCATACAGAAAGTAACAGTGGTCAAACGAAGCCACCAACTGAAGGTAGAATACCACTCTATGCTTAGCTTCGTTTGACGTAACCTACAGCAAAATGAGAAAAATCTTATCATATAACACTTGACAAATAAATTAATTTATATTGGATTTTTATTTTTAGCAATGTTTGCATGTGGGTTCACTGTGCTTACTAATTTTTTTTATGCTTTCTGTGTGACACAACACATCTGTGTTACAGAGTATGTTATATAGATGTGACTTTTTCCTGTGTTTTTTGTTTATATGCACGTTATAGATGTCCATTAGATAATTTTATTTTATATTCTACTTCAGATTTACACATTTGAAAATTTTGTCATTTCTTTCAAAGTACTCATCAGATGGTAAGTTTCCATACATAACTGATAAGCACAGCCTAATTAAGTAAGACTTCAACTCATACAAGCATCTATCCTTATCTTTACTGTATGCATCAATTATATAATTTATCTGCAGTTGACATTTCATGAATAACATGTTATGACATAAAAGTAACTTCAATGTTTGTGTATCGAGACACCGTAACTGATTTTGATGCCTATGACTAATTAAACTAATCAGACCGATAACCCATTAATTTTCAAATTTGATATTTCTCCAATTATCGGTAAAAAGATTTTTAATTTTTAATTTTATATTCATTTTTGCGTTTTTCATATCGCGATTTCTTAATAATACTATTATAATTTAAGTAGTGATTTGTATTACGCTTTTTTTTAATATGTTCGTGTATATTCAAACTGGAAAGGACGTCCATGCGCCATAAACTTATTTTTAATTTTATCACCAAAAATTGCAACTGCGTATTAAAACCGCAACATTTCTCATCGTGTTAAATAGTTATATGTTGTATGTTAGTTACTGGATCATGCAATAAAGGAACAATAAAATTACTTGACGTACACCCACATAGTTCATTAGCTCACCCATAGAATTTGTTTTATTACAAAAGTACACTTAATTCTAAACGGAACGTGGACGAAGTCGCGGTTGACAGCTAGTTTTATATAAATGCCGTATTGTATGACAAAGGGGGCCTTATAGAAAGTAATGATGCGTTACTCTTAACATTTCCGCTAATTCCCTACCGACAATGGGTCCGTTCCATGGGTCAGTTAACGCACGTTATACAAGTCATCGTCATATTAAATAACGATAGCACGTATCCAATTACTTACTTTCTATGAAAGTGTAAAGAAAATATCATATGACACTTAACAAGATTAAAGGATAATTCAGGACAGGAAGTAACCGTGCTATTGTCCTTTCACTCATAATAGCGCGGACCGAAATAGCGATGAGTTGTGCTTTATCTAATGGTTTCGAAGATTACAGAGTCATCAATGCCACTGGAAAATGCTATTTAAAGAGAGACATCTTTGGTATATAAATTGTCTTAAAACATATTTATAAAGTATTTTTTTTAAGTTTTCATAATTGTAATTGCACAGTCTTTACATTATTTTATTTCAGCCCGAAATCCACGATTTGCTTTAATAAATAATATAATGCTTTCTTTATAAATTTTTACTAATACTCAAGAGTACCTCAATACGAGTCCGAGGTTCTACAGATCTTAGGCGTTTATAACAAGACATAACTTAAAGTTTGAAAACTTGTTAATCTGTTCGTTGTATATAGTTTTGATATCGCTGAAATAATGATTAAATACGGGTATTAAAGTATATTCGTAAAAATGAACGAACAAATGCTATATATCTGTTTAGATCATTTTTCAGGGACACGGTACGAGGTTTATGATGTTGAAAATTTTATGATACAAAGTGACTGAAATGTACATTCGAAAAAATCTATATTATCTTTGTAACGTTAGATAAAATTAATATAGCTAATGTGAAAATATCAGTTTCGTATGGCCTGAAGCCAAAACTGCGTGAATAGTGTTAGAGTTCTGTGAACCCATAATTTCTGGATATAAACCTGTCTCAAACGCGTGTTACAAAACTTAATTAATATAATAATCTGTTCCAGAGAAATCTCGGGAATATTTAACATTTCCTTCTGAGAAATAGAAAGATGGGCCAGACAGGATCTTTTATGGCTTGTCTTAAAAATATGTCGATCTAGATTACTAAGCGCAAGTTACAATGAATACAATAGATAAAATTATTCCGTCCAAAGGATGTATAATCTGTTCTGTCCATTTATCTTTTTTATCAGATATCGATCCAGAAATGTTACGATTTCCTAGGTTTTAGGCTACAAGTCGCACATGCTTGACCTCAATAAATATTGACTACTAACCGAAATTCCACAGACTAAAGATGAAAGTATCAATTAATTATAATCCATAGATACGCTATTAACATTTTAATATGCGAGAGTAAAATCGATGTTTATGAAAAATAGAACTCCCGTTTCTTTTAATTAGGTATAGAGAAAAGACATTACACACATTAAACACACGCGTTTGTAGAAAAAATATAAAATAGTCCACAACAGTCCAAAACTTATTATACTGTACAATATCGGATACATTACCAGTTCCATTCAAAGGCTTCCCGTATCGTATAATCTTTCCAAATTGTTAAAATTCCGAATAAAGCGCCCTACGGGCTAAATATAAATATCTCAAGTATGTACGTCTAGGTAATTCTCAAAAATAGATTTAAAAAAATACTCTATTATCCAAACAGCTGTAAAGTAGTATTAAAAAATAATATTTGGTAGATCTATTCAAATCAAGAATAAAATACAGTAATTCAAGTCAGTTAGGTCTAGCAAGATAATCCCTAGGTGCTTAGAACCTTAAATAGTCAAGGCTATTTTAGCTAATTACCTACTTTGACGCGAACAGCCATAGGCAAAAGCAAGTGTATTCTTTTATTATTAGATAAAAAGCTCCTTTCATCTCTTATACAATTGATTAATTTTGAACAGATACTTTGAAAACGGAGCTAACTCGGTTATCTTTTTGATACTTCGAATACAATAACTATACAGAATCCAGTCGTGATGTTTTGATCGTGATGCGAATAAAAATAGACATAGCCACGGAAATGTCATGCTTATTTATAATTAAAACGAAGCTGATGTTCCACTTACTGCATAATATGGACGTAACTAGATGTATTTGCTTTCAAGCCGTTATCGGATAAACTTACCGTACGCATATAATAGAGGTATTTTTGTCCGAAGTACGGGAATAATATCACTATAAATACCACAATTTACCATAAAATTTTGAAAGCGCGTTAGATATATGTTTTTTTTTTATATTTTATTAGGTTTACTTGCAACTAACAAACGAAATATTGTAAATCAATTGTAAGTTATTGTACGAATATGGAACTTGATGTGTGTTTCTGTTAGCCATGTATTTCGTTCGGATGACATTACATTACCTTAGTATCTTGGAGCTGGTCTGTTATGCTGAGACTCATAGCATTTTTATAAATGTACATTTTCTATTAAATCTGTATTTACTTAAAACTTGAGAACCTATCGTAAAGTGTTTACCGTCCTCTCACTATATCATATCCGATATAAATAATAATTTTACTGTTTAATTAGAAGTTGAAATTTTAATTCGTAACAAATTGCTTATAGGATGAGGGTTATAGGATGTTATGTAATTGATTGAGTGCAGTTAACTTTTTCAATTAATAAGTAATATAAGTTCCTATCACGCAAACTGCACACATTTTTTGCTATTCTATATAATTTTATAACTCTGAACGAGCAATTCTTAAGTATATTACATTTTGCAACATATGTATATATTTCACATGGATCGGAAGTGATTCTGAATATCTTAATGTTATTTACAGTATTTATTACAAAAAATAAAAAAGTTACCATTGCTTATAAACGGCGCCATTTCGTACGGTATACGTTAGGAGACGGCTTCCCAAAACGAAGACAGTTGATAGTACTGATGACACCTTTGAAGATGGGACGGAAAAATCGATCCTGATTAAAAATAAGTCATATTTTGAAATCGTTTTATTAGCATTATTTCCGCTCCATCATGTTAGTACATCAATGAAACGATAATTCCTTAAAATATAGATAATTTTGCTTCAAAAAAAAATGCGATTAAACAAAATTAAAAACAGCTGATGTATTAGCAGTATACATTTTAAATGTCTGCACATCTCTGTGTAAACGGTAAACCACACTGCTCCGTGCCGAAATCATTCTTAAAGTGTTTGAAATTTTCGTTTCAACTGTTAATATAGTTGTATATCTAGATACTACGATTAGTGTATGAGTGTAGTTCGATCGCCAAGGTACTTATGACTTAACTGCAGTCTAGACATGAATTGTTCTCTTTTGTCCTTTTGTTTGTTGACATCTGGTCTATTTTCTTTGTCGTCTATGCTATGATGCTCTGTAACATTCTCATTATTTTTAAACCCCTAAGCAAAAAGGATTGTTTAAAGATGGAGAAAAAGGTTAAGTGTAACTGTGTTCTTCGCATAGACTAGAAGGATAAACTGATTGTGATTTAGTTGTTTTGGAAGCTATCTAGTACTTAGATGTAATTATAGAAAAACTGTGGAATGGTTAAGAAATAGTGATGTTTTTAAAGGTTCCGTTAAATGTAATTGTTTGCTGTGTGGCGTGATATTCCGCATTGCGTTTAGGGCAATAAATTTCGCGTACAATATAAAAAGTGCTCTTTATGAGGACCATATATGAATTATATTGTATATTTTTTACGATACGCCGTTGTTGAAGATTTCAAATCATAGTTTGCCTTAAACTTATTTCAATAAATTTGTTAACATTACATTCGCTTTGTATATGCGTCATATTTACCTAAAATAGCAATATGAGCTAACTCTCAAGTTTTGTTTTCTTATTCCGATATAGGCTGAAAGCGCCCGATGAAAATTGCCGATACACGTAGTCATCCACTTGCTATGTTCGCGATTACAAGACATAAATATTGTACCGTTTTTGTTTTGTTTTAGATGTTTCGTGACTCAAAGTTAATGAGTCAACAAAAAGTTTCCTTGCACAGAACACGTCTCCAGTTAGGTATAAACTTCTTCAGGGTATCAAGCCCGGCCTGAATTCGTCATCAATTGGAAATACAAAATATCTCAGCCATATTATATTTTGAATTAGTTTATTTTTCATGTTTAATCGGTAACGGAATCGATTTTCATTTATAGTAGACTAGCTTCTGCCAGCGGCTTCGTTTGCATTCATTTCGATTTTTACACCTTCGGTTACATTATTGGACTTTTAGCAAGAATCCCTAATAATATAGCCTATAGCCTTCCTCAATAAATTTAATATCCAACACTGAAATTTTTTTTCCAAATTGGACCAGCGGTTCCTGAGATTAGCGGGTGCAAACAAAAAAACTCTTCAGCTTTAAAATATTAGTACAGATTGAGATGAGAAGAATTAAATGAATGTTTACTTTTTTAATTGTATGTTTTCTACGCGATTGCGACCATTCAGGAATTCATAGATCACGATCTTCCTTATATGAATGAAGGTTTTTGGCTCTGATAGAATTGAATTAAACTCCCGACCCGTCTATTTATCGTTAGGTGCGTTTACCGTTTAGTCAACGGTTGTATCATAAATCTAAATTCATGTTAGTGCAATGTAAATATATTAAATATACACTGAAATATTCAATTCGTATTAATATGATTGATGTTTTTTTACGTGCGAAGAGTTGGTCCTCTTCCACTCCCCTCTATCATTTCTAACTCTGTACAAATACAATTCATGCTTCGATATTTTTTCTTCTCAACATAAATTTATTATTTCGCTTTCATTCATATCTTTAAAAATTTAAACAGTAGTTATCACAGAATATCCTTATTTAACAATACAAATATGTATCTCGTTGACCCAACAATTTAGTACTTACCGCTAATAGAGACAATATAGAATAGTTTAGTTCTGATCTATTATAGTGTTCTTGAATTAATGACTTTGAATATTCAGCCTGGCTGACAGATTGAATATTCAAATCGAATAGACCGGATAAGGTTATTTTTGCTTAGTTCCGATGCTTGCAAAGTCGTACACAAAGGTTAATCGATTGAAATGGCTTCTAGACTGATCAAGGCTAAATGTTCCTTATATGGGTGGTAATTTACAAGTATACTAATAAATAAAAGTGAACTGTATGCTTGTAATATTAAGATAAAGACTTTCTTTTAAATGCATATGAAAGTATATAGAGTATATATAACAGAAACACATCTCATAAAATGTCTGTTAACGTGTTTATTCCGGCTATTACCGAAAAGGCTGGCTTAATCTTGACGGGAGTTTCGCCGGTAGATTATAAAATTGAGAAATTAATTTGGGTTCAGCTCAAAAATATACCATACAATCGATCATATTTAGTAGAAAATGTTCGTTTTTTTGAGGTCACTTGACGCTTACAGTAATGTATACATAAAATTATCGTAGAAATTGATATAAATGAGTATCTGTTTAATGTATCTCTGAATTTGTTTGTTTTAAAAGTTTTGAGGCTTTGCTGAGTTGTTTCCACTAAAGTGCTTACAATTTACAAATAAAATAAATTATTATATAGACTCTTAGAATCATATTGATAAATATGTAGTCAATGCTACGTAAACTTTCAAAATATAATAACAATGGACGAAAGTATTTCTTTGTTCATTTAAAAAAAAGTGGTTATACTTTCATAGTATTGTTTTAGTACGACGAACTTTGTCTACAATTTGCCAAGCAGCTCGAATTCGCTAGCTTTATTTTAGTGTCGCCTTGAAGTAAAATAAAGACACCAAGAATTGCATATAATTCTTTTTTTATATTAATAATTTCATATTACATATAATAAATCATTAGAAACTGCATGTCAGTTAATTAATTTTTTTAAGGACGAATTTGAGGAAATAGATCAATAGAACATAAAAACGTTTTGTTGAATTTTCTTCTGTCTCTTTGTACTCACACACTAATCTCTTAAACTACGTAACTAATTTTATGCGATTTTTTTGCAATTATACAGATATTTTTCTCCTTCTATTCACAATAAATCAGTACATTGATGAATGAGTAAATTGAAAATATATCTCCATTCTCATGATGACATTTATCTGTAAGAATAAGTTATTTACTACATGAAGATGACATTAAAATCCAATTTACTGATGACATTAATATCATTAATAACAATATATTAAATGTCGCATTTTTACACGTAAAAATCGTGTATGAAATGTGTGTAACCTATCATTATTATACAGTAATTGTTATCTTCGCCTTTATATAGCTCGGTATTACCAGATTCGATTTATATTAAGCACTTATCACTGGTTTAAAGTTTAAGGTACATTCGACCTACTTTTCTCACTTTCGCGAACTCATTAATGCATTATGTTTTAACCTTAACCTGACACCTTTTTGCAGAAAAATTTCGTAAGAATTTAATTTTTTAATCTACGGGTTGCAAATCCGTGGGCAGTGATTTATTATATCATTTAGGTTTGAATTTAAAGTTATTCAATCAATGGGTCGTGGGAGCTATGCGGATATTCTCTCTAAATTTCAAGCCAATTACCATGTTAAAAAACTAAATTTTATTTTGCAGACTTCGTCATTAGTCGTAAATTTGAGTGCTCTTAAAAATGGAAGTTAAATAATAAACAGTAACAAAAATTAAATGCTTAACCTATGAGTGGCTTGCTATTAACTAAGCTTTAGATAAACGTAATGTTGAAAAATCCGAAAAGAATATTTAGGTAAATAGGTTTTACACTGTCATTTTTAACCTTTAACGCAAATAGAAGCCTTCCTGTGTTTATCTGTCCCATCTAAACGAAAAGACCGGTTTTGTCGTTTTTTTTTTGGAAAAGTCATATGATAGAGATAGCTCTAAGTTATAATTTGAAAGACCTATTGAAGCTTTTGATGAAGTACATCGAGGCTTATTTAAAATGTCTAATCATTTATAATGAAATTTACGCTAGTATTCTAACAATAACATTTTACTTTCATGCGAAATACGTTAAAGCCAAAGTTTTAATTAGTGCGATGCAAACAATCCTACTTGGAGCGAATTTATAGCGAGTCGTAAATATAATTGATGGGAACATGCTCTGTGTTGCCTTTCATAGTGTATTAAAATTAATCTAGTGTAAAGCTAAGTTAAAACCAGAACCAACGAATATTTCAAATACTTCAAATACATTTCACGGTTATACAAAGCTTCTAATATCTTCGCAAAAAGGCTCAACAAACAAAATGAATGTTGAGATTTCAGCTCGCGGCCTCGTTCCCGTGAAATGGAGTAGGTACTCATCACAGCGGACGTGAAAGCCTCTTTTGATATTTCTCTTCCCAAATATAAATATTGCACGATTTTTACGTCTTCGTAGACGACATCACAGCAGATTATTAAATAAATGTCAGCTATATTTAAAAGTAATACGAAGAATAAGTTGAACGGAGTTTTAAAATATTATAAAGTATATTTAATATAAATAATTTATATTGAAATTAATTTGTATTAAATACCCGTAAATAGGTTAAGTAAAAACTATAGATTTGATACTTTGTGTAAAAGATGAAGTGTAAAAACTTAAAATTTATTTATAAAACTACAGAAGTATATGCAATTGTTACATTATACCATACTCTAGGAAAGTTACTATACTCAGACATACCTGAATTCTGTAGTTATTAAAACGAAGTGTTACATAGAGTTGAAACCGCCTAATTTCCGGGAAAGGACATGAATAGTTTCTTTCATGTATACTTCGGGGTAATCACCGCAAAAAGAACCTTTTCGTTTACAAAAGATACGGACGTAGATAGGAGTTTTCCTTAGAAAAGCGTCTAGTTATACTTACTATGGTCTGAAGCTGACAGTCTGTGTCTTTATTTTCTTTTGTTCATAATAGTGAATACAGAAATCATAAAGTAGGTACATGCTTATAATAAATGTGTTTATTTCAGTCTAGTATCGTTTTCATATCAGTATCATTTTCAACATATTAATTATAATATATAACTTATATGAAAAATATGTTCCAAAGATTTTTTTTTTAAATTCTTTATAGCTTTTATAAAAATATGAACATAGCTGTATCGTTAAAATCATAACTTTCCTCCTGTTAAGAGGTAAAGCAGCAAAAATAGTATCGTATTATATTATAGTTTCCATAGACGCTTCTATATCAATACCAATATAAATGACAATCAGTTTCGCCGTTTAAGCGTAACACCGTAAAAATCAAACTCATTTTCGGTTTTATTATATTAGTTAAGATGATGAAGTTATAGTTACAGTGTAGATGTTGTACCTAAATACAAATTAATATCGAAACGGGCTTCAAGTTATTACTACAAGATATCTTGTTTCTAAGGTAGATAAACTTTAACAAGTATGTCAATAAATTAACGCCCCAGTTTTGAAATTGTACAAAATAGCAGGTTTGAGTACAGATAAGAGCACCCACGTCATGTCGCCGTGGGTGTGAAGACAATATGTAATAGTGAAATCGAATTGTAATTGTAACTAAATTGTTACAAGCCAGCTCGAGGAATATAACTTTCGCTGTGTAAAAAAAATACAGTTATTTTTAAGCTAACAAATCTTTTATTGATTGACATTTAATCAATTTGTTTCAAATGCTATGGAGTTACCGCGCATTAGAACAACATCAACGTAGTTTTTTGTTCAAAACTTAACTGTTTCGTTTTAGTTTTATGATCAAAAAAGTTTTGTGATGTAAGATATTATTTTATGTAATAAGTAATATAGATGGACATTAAAATATCGTTCAATAATCGCAATAGACGGCTCTGACTATATTTTAAATTAACTTAATCGACGTCTAGACGCATCTATCCAACTCAGTTTTCAGGTTTCGGATAACATTAATATTGTCTAGCCAATATTCTCATTATGACAAAACGAAAATGAGTATAAGCTATCTAATATATCAAAGTCTCGTGTCACAATGTTTGTTCCCATACTCCTCCCAAACGACTCGACCGATTTTTATGAAATTTTATATACATATTCAGTAAGTCTGATAATCGGCTACTGTCTAGTTTTCATTCCCCTAAATGTTAAGGGTGGTCCACCCCTAAATTAATTTTTTTATGATACAGCATATAGAAATACATGCGACCCCAAATTTTCACCCCTATCTTTTATGTGGCAAAACGACTTTTGCTGGGTCATCTAGTTCTATATATAATAGTTGTTGAATTTTTGTTAAATTAAAAAAAATGGCTCCTATGATAATTGTTCTTGAATTTGTATGTACCTACTTATTTTATACAGTTTGTTCTTACACATAAAGGTGTCATTTGTAATGTAAAAACTAACATGTGATATCGTAAATATGCCATTTACAGTACTAATAGTGTTTTGAGTCATCTATCTTATATTTGATCATGAGTATGTAATCGAACTAACAGTCTAAGATAATAATTTACTAAGGCTCAAATTCCAAAACGTAAAAAGTTTGAATGTGGTTTTAAGTCCCGATAAATAAACTTTTCCAAAACAGATATCGATATTTATATGATTCAATGAAAAACTTGGAATACAGGCCTTAGTTATTTAATTGTCGATAATCTAGTCCTATTGTTTTAAGGAGCGGTCCAAATTTTGCTTGTGTCATATTCATATCATTACCACTCAAATCCCTACCATTATATTAATTCATGTAGATTTTCTCTTCACTAATTCATTAATTACTTTTTAGTTGCTGGTCGTAAACTAACGACTGCTGGAAGAAGGACACAGAGCGGTATGGGCGGACCCTTGATGAAATCTCAGACGTTACCACGTTCCATGGGCAGGTCATCGTCACAACCGAACAGTTCTAATGGAGGTTACAGTAGATACCCAATGAAACCAGCTTCCACGCCACCTGCTGTAAAAAGACAGCTATCCGTAAGTATTGTGTCAACAGCTTTTGACTCCGGCTTTGCAATCGTGGTATAGAATTTCGTAAAAGTAGCTGTAAACAAATCAAAGTTCTATAAGAAGTTTTAATAAATTTAAAAAATACAGTTTTGCTAATGACTCTATCTACAAATAAGCTTTACGATATAAAACTATTGCTTGTCAATATTATTTATACACAAAATTGAATTTAATTACGACAGTTAGGTGCATTCCTAGTAAACTAATATAAGCTCTTTCTGGCTATTGAAGATTTTAAATAAACCTTTATATTTTCTTGAACTAATGGAGCGTGTGTCTTATATAATGTATATGACCACCGCATTGCAAGACATCTGACCTTTAGAACCACTACTGCTACTTAAGTTATTGGACTTCAGCGCCATAACTAAAAGCTCTAGTCCTTTATAGATAAAAGCATGTAAGAAATATAAAACAATGGATGACATTTTAAACAACATCAGAAGCGGGATAAATATTTCAACGTATTTACCTGAACGAGTTATAGTCAGGTGATCTACGTTTTATGGTAAAACAGATGTTATAGAACTAGTTTTTTCCTTTGTGTTCTGCTCAGAATATCGTATACTATGGATCTGGACTTAACATTTAACAACAACGTAAAAAACTAACTGAACGCGTCTACTTAAAGCCAGAGTGTTTTTGAAGCTTGAATGTCCAATAATAGTAATTAGAAAAGTTGATCAAGATTTATTATTTTCTAAAGCTTTTCCCTGTCGAGAAGGAAACGGGAAATGAGATATTAGACACCAGCTCGGTGTTATAAATTATTAAATAAACGTCTAAGTAAAGCTGTTAGATAATTAATGCCTTAAGATTTTTATCGAAACTGTCTATAGTCATTTAAATTGTTGTATCATCCAGAGGAACTTTAAAAATGTTAAATGTGTGTAGCTTTTATTATATTGTAGTCTATTTCGTGGGCAGTCGTTCGGATTTCCTTAAATGCTTGTAATATTGTCTGTGCCTTAAAAGTCAAAATTGTTACAGACATTATTCATTCAAAATTAAATATCAAGTTATTAGTTTTGTAGTTATTTTATCTGTGGACCTCACATCAAAGTGATCGTGTCCATAAAATGAAGTATAAAACCTGCTCTTTCGAACAAGTCTTTATCGACCCACTGACCGGCTTAATTTCCGGGAACTTTACTGTATGACATCCTTTTTTTTCTCCAATTTACTTTAATATCAGTTTTGATTGATAACATCTTCATCCGACTCGTTGAATTCTCAATAAACTTTTCAGGAACAACGTATAAAATTTAATTAAATCTAACTTATATACTCGTGTATCATCAGTATATACTACATATGAGACAAAAGAATTGTTATAACTTAAATATTTTCCAAGAAATTTATAGTAACACTAAAAATAATGTAAATTATTAAATTAATTTATATAAATTTGGCACTAGTGGCATCATAAGATTACGCCGCATTTTTTTAATAAACAGAAGTTTGATGAGAATAATCATAATGTACGTCATCGTGACGTTGTAGACAAATATAGTATTTGTAAAGCCTGAAGAGCATTAATTACGCGACGCTGGGATTTGCATGTAATGCGGCAGAGATATGCAAAAAGATACAATTTTATTCCTACTGTTGTACCAGTCAAGATTAATTTGTAACATATGTATATCTTCTACATGAATAATGTTTCTTTTTTCTCTAATGATTTTGCAATTTAATATTAATTGATATGTGAATGAATAGTAATAATCATTTCTGTTAGATTAGGTTATTTATACTATATTTATTTTTGTATTTTAATTTATGGTTATTTTATAAACAACCTAATTAAGAATTAAAATATAAGAGAGAAAAATAGTTTCTTTTATATAATTAATAGTAGATAACTTATTTCCTTGCTTATTGAATACGCCACACCGTCTATCACACTAACATCATCATTCATTAACACATAGTATCATTCGCTCATGATCAGGGCGCGTATCAGGTACCGGTGAACGGGTCGCCAGTTAGAAGAGCGGTGGGAGGTGGCTCTCAACGAGGCACGCCCACTAGAAGTAGAACCCCCCAGTCGTCGCTGTCAATAAGGGGCGTCGATCCAAAGCTAGTTCAACTTATACTGGACGAAATTGTAGAAGGTGGACCTAAAGTGCACTGGGATGACATAGCTGGACAGGACGTAAGAGTTTACTATCTTCCTATTTAGTCATATGCTAAATTAATTTTATAGTTTAACCCTCAGGAAATATGTTCTCCTGGTATTAGATGGGCTTGTATTGATTGATATTAACTGACTTTTTAAGATCCAGTGTCAAAAAAGTTATGACGACATATATTAATTACTATATTTTATTTACAGGCAGCCAAGCAAGCGTTACAAGAAATGGTTGTTCTGCCCTCATTACGGCCAGAACTTTTTACTGGTCTACGCTCACCTTCCAAGGGATTATTGTTATTTGGGCCTCCTGGAAATGGTAATAGAAAATCTGGAACTATTTGAAACCGACAGTTAATACTGTAATGTAACGTAGTTCTAACAAGTACTTATTTCAGGTAAGACGTTATTAGCTCGTTGTGTTGCGGCTGAGTGTTCAGCGACATTCTTCTCTATATCTGCTGCTACCCTGACCAGCAAATATGTGGGAGATGGAGAGAAAATGGTTCGTGCACTTTTCCAGGTCGCTAGAGAATTACAGGTAAAATCCATTGTTCCTACTCTCGAAATTCGTGACACATAGTGTAGGCAATTACTTTGTAACCAAAACTACATGTAATAGAGTTTTATCAATCTATTTTAATTCTAACTAGCGACGCCCTGTCCTTTTACTCGCGTTATTTCACTCTTAAAGCTGCTCACGTATCTCACGCTAAACGGCAAATTACATGGTCGTTAAATTTACGGTAATTTTCTATTTTTCTTAATTCTTGTTCCGTCATAACGTTCTCTAACTTTAAAAAATAATATAAAAACACATGAAATAGTTAATGCCTTTATCAAATTACGGCGTGGTTAAGGGATATAAGGATTATTTTATATATATAGATAAATCCTCATTACACATCAGAAATCTTCGATGATCATCTCTTATTTAAAAAAAAAACATATTTATTTAGCCGTCAATAATATTCGTGGATGAAGTGGATTCGTTGCTGTGCGAGCGCTCGACGGGTGAACACGAAGCGTCACGTAGACTCAAGACTGAGTTCCTCGTCGAGTTCGACGGGTTACCAGCTGCGGGGGCGGACCGGCTCATCGTCATGGCTGCCACCAACCGACCCCAAGAATTGGATGAAGCTGCCTTAAGGTACGAGAATTTTTATTCGGTCTGTCAGTGATTAAGTTATTTATCGTAGATATGACTAGCACAGAATTACTTTGTTTGTTGCTACCCACTATACCATAACAAAAAACCTCGTATTTGTCATATTCGTCGTCGTAATATGTTTTAATTTCGAGGAACCATGTGTTCAAACATAATGTTTTCTTATTATAAATAATTGCAAATGTAATTTTTATTGGTACGTGGCCTTGACGCAATTACCGCGTTATTACTTATTTATATTTAAACACTCAATTAATTATCTTGCTGTCTGTGACTGGTTTTGTGTGATTATCATCGAAAAACAAAATCATTCAAGCAATGCAAAAATACTATTCTGTACTATTTCTTGTAACTTCCATATTCCAAATTACGTTATAGGAAATAACTAACGGTGCCTCGCAGTTTTACACGCGTCGATTTTATACATAAAATCGACGCGTGTAAAACCGTATAAAATAACAGCCTCTTATGCGCCATTGCATCAGTTATCTATCAGTGAGAGTCCCGTAAAATTCAGTTCAGCCGTTTTAGACATTAGCTGAAACAAACAGATACACAGACAGAAATTTATAAATTGCATTTTATTATTATAAGTACCGTAATGCACTAATGATAGTTAGTATATTACTGCAATACATTTGAGTATTGAGAAAAAAGCTGTTATTTTAGGAATTACAAACAGACACCTAAATTTTATTTATAAAATGTTATATTTAAACATTTATTAACTCTCTTAATTACAGACGGTTTCCTAAACGCGTGTATGTGACGCTACCGGACTCACGAACACGCTGCGCCCTGTTGCGACGCGTGCTAGCCCGCGGTGCGGCGGCGGCCTCTATCAGCGACGATGAGCTGACCCGGCTTGCTGCGCTTACCGACGGGTACTCAGGCAGTGACCTTACAGCGCTGTGTAGAGACGCTGCTTTAGGACCCATTAGAGGTTAAAACTTAAAACTGTATATTTTTTTTATATACAAACAGAACAGCAAGAAGCAAGCGTTATTCCGACTTATAAATTATTACTAATTTTTTTTGATACTTGAAATACAGAATAAAGTCAAATCGACCACGACGACGTAAGAGTCTTTTACATGTAGATGTCAATAAATAGTTGAATTATTTACAATATATATTTTGTTCATACACAAATATTAGAATCGAATAGATAATAGAATACTAGAAGAACTAGTGCATGGGGAAAGGAGAGCAAATTGTACTTTATGACTTGCAATACCTAATAATTGTAACCAATTAATTAAAGCCGTTAAGCCATTTTGGAGGGATACAAACACAAAAAACAGATTTCTATGTATTATTCTCTCATGTTTCGCCCAAACATCGTAGCTTCTTTGCGGTAAATAGAAGCATTCATATTATTACATGAATTAATTAATTTTAATTAATTATTATTAAATTACAGAATTGGATCCCGAAGAGGTGAAGTGCCTCGATCTGTCTTTAGTTCGAAGCATTATGTACCAGGACTTCATGGATGCGTTGAAGCGCATCCGGCCGTCGGTCTCCCCGCATAGTCTCGTTGCGTACGAGAAATGGTCTGTGCAATATGGCGAGCTCGGCGTCTGAGCTAATATCATTGTTATACAGGTACTAGGAATACAAAGTTTTATAGAATTATTATTATTTTTTTATACACATAAGTATGCAATTCACTTGAGCCTAGAATACTGCCTAAGAACATATTTGCGATTTATTGACTTACTTATTTTATTTCCGTAATTTTTAATTCATAAACTATTAAATTAAATAACAGGATATGAACGCGTTTATATTTTTTTTATAACGATTGTTAGCGAAAAGAAAAAAAGTAGGATAATGTTGACGTAATTTTTCAGGTACTGACTTATACAAGGATGGTGAGTCTATTTTAGTAACGTATTGGATCAATATGGATACGAAGATTGATTTAATGTTTATTATAAATTTAAAATTATTATTATGGATATTCGAAATTGGCGCTCAAAATGTACCCATCAATTCCATTTAATTCAATATTTGTTTGACATTTGAATTTTATTTAATGTAGTATTATTTTATCGTTGTTTTGTTGATATTAAATATTTCAAACTGGTCTAGTCAAGCGCTCAGGTTTCGTAGTGTTACAGTATTCAGCCAATAGTATGGCCATACTAACTCAATTTAGGAAAAAAGTAGGATAGCATCACCTTTTAGATGTAGCACGGCTGAATGAAGAAGTCGCTTTCAATGTTTTAAATGTAAAGAGAACGCTTTCGTTTGTCACACCTTTTCTATTCAGTCGGCTTACATCGTATACCCGTCCAGTCAAAAGGATGCAGAATGGTCCTTATAACGTTAATAATAAAGTTGCGCTTTAATCCTTTTGGCTTGCTCGGATCTATGTTATACAACATAATTTTTTTTAATTTTGTAGCCCCAAGATCAAAATTATTAACAAGAAACAAATAATTGCATCTCGCTTCAACGGTAGTAACTATAGATAAGTGAAAACAAAAGACAGTATTTAGGGAAAAACCTCTTTAGATTACAAAGTATGATATTATATTTTAGCTTAACGCACAAGTGTTTTCTGAATTTTTAATGAGTTTTCTAATTGAATGAAATATTTTTTTTTGTGAAATTTGTGAATGTAATAATTTAATAATGATATTTTTTTTCTCTTCGATTACTCTCCACGAAAGAGTAGGTATTTTAATGTTTGTAGTTTAAACTACTGACATAAGTATAATAATTATAAGAAATGTTATTTTCGCCTTTCTCTTTCCATATTTTCATCATTCAATCAATTATTATTAATTTTTATGAACTGAGTAATTACGAACTACTAACTACTCAACGCTCTTTCTTTCTGTCTTATATTCTCTTGTCTTATACTGAACTCTCCTGAAGTAAAAATGCTCAGATTCCTGAAGAGGAGAGTAGGAGATTCCTAAATTTAAATAATTTTGAATTTACGGGCGGCCGCTTACAAGTTAAACGGATGAGAGTTTCTACCGTAGTCTAAACAACAAGTTACAAGTATGCCTAAATTATTTAAGTTATTATTCGCCTTTATATTTGATTACTTTAGCAAAGTTGAGAACTTTTAGTTACTTTGTACGTAATAAATGTTATTGTTGTAGCAAAAATTAAGTTATATAATATTATTTTTATTTAATTTCCTGCCTTAAAACCTTTTTTTATATGTTAAATGCACTTTTAGTACACAGTCTTGTAGACTAGTCACGTCTTTGTTTCCCAAATACATACAATGCTGCGTCTCTTATGAATATTAATAGGCCATAAATCACTTCAGCTAGCACCGATTTGTTGCTCAAACGCATTTACTTAAGTAAATGAGATACATATATTTTCATAATTTGTTATAAAAATGATAATAATGACTAACACTATTATGTATTCGTATATTTGGTAAGAAAGATAGAACTACGCTCCGTATCCCGAGATGTGACTCAAGTTTGCATCTAGTTTAGAGACTTGTCAAACCTTTTTTGTATATAGTGTTTTGAGAAAACTCAAGTACAGATCGAGTTTTGAGGTTACGTCTCGGAAGATGGGCCTCTGTGCCATTTAGGGCAACAATCTTACAATGTAACCTCTCGATACAGTAGATTTGATTGTTATTAGTAATTGAAAATTGAAAAGCATAAGTAATTAAGTTACTCAGGTCAGATAATTCTTAATGACTTCTCAAATTAAATTGTATTTCAAAATAAAATTTGAGAAGACAATTTCACCTAGTATTGTGTGTATAAGATTTAGTTAAATTATTTGAATCGATTATTTTAAATTCGACGAAATAAAAAATAGATTCGAATTTTTATTACATATACAGTATAGCTATTCTAGTTTTCAAATATGTAGACTGTTACAAAATTCAATAGGGCTCTTGTAGGTGTTTTCTAATTTCCAATAAACGCTTACTATTCTAAGGTGATTCAGTGAATTTGTCTAAATAAGTTATATTAACCGATAATATATGATAGTGATATTAATTTCTTTGAAGTGTAGTTATTTTTAAAGTAGCCAACATTGTTACGCGTAGACATGACCATTAAATCATACCTCATTAAAATTTTCTTTATCGAATTTTTATGTAGGTAAAAGTTAATTTCTAAAAATTAGGATTCTTAATCACTTTTCAAGTCTTTGTTTTTGCTTTAAAAATCATCTTTACTTAGGTGTTTTGCTCTAATCTCAGTTGAACAAAGTTTGGCTTTATAAAATTTTAATACAAAATTGAATGAAAATGTGTAATTAATTAATTGAAACTGCTTATACTGACAAATAATTTCTATTAGCGTTTATTTTTAAGAGTCTAATAAGGCAAGGTGTAATGATAATATGTTTGTTTCAATATCGTTCGGTTGTGGTTTTTATTCGAATTTTATATTCCAAAATGTTGTGAAATTTGTAAATTAATGTAATATTTGTTGATGTGTATTTTATTGCCAATTTAATTATGAAATTGTATTTGTTTATGCTAAGTAAATAATTTTTACGCGATTCATTTTAATGCGTTTTATTTATAAGGCACGCGCCATCTACGATGAAGAAAATGGTGGTCTTATTACAAAACATTGAATTTCTTGTACAAAAGATTAATTTAATTGTATTTTATATACATACAAAGCGTCTGAATGATTGTTGAAACCGCTTCAAAGTCCTTTGCGTAGTTATGATAAAGTAAACGAACAAGGGGTCTGCAACATTGGTTTAATAAATTGCTTTTTGGCTACTAGATATTCATTGTATTTGTTTTTCATTGTGAAGGAGTATATATTGCGACCATTTTTTAAATTTAAGATGTTTTTGTAATTTATTGTATTGCGAACCATGAACTGAGTTGTTCGTTTGTTGTAAATAAAAAGAAAACAAAATGCTGTCGTTTTTAACATCCTAACTTCACCAGTAAATTCAGTACACGGTGTCCTAACATTGGTGTATAAATTGCTATTTATCAAAAAGACTAGTTCATGATTCTTTCATAATATTGAACTTTTAAAAGCTTTTAATTACATAAGTAATCTTTTGTAAGTGTTGGGTCTATATCGAAAACATCGCGACGCTGTGATATAGATTATAAATAATATTCCAATGCCTTAAACCTGATTAATGGTATGTTCCGGTTCTTGTTGTGGTACAGTCAGCAACAACTTTTGTTAAAAAAATCCTAACCTTATTTATTAACTTACTTCAAATAAATCACTTTAATTAGAAATTTGTAATTTTTTCACTGACTGTACTTGCAGTTTCTAAGTTGTGTCGTTATCTTGAAAAATACGATATTGTTATGTCTTGTACATTTATTTCGATGGATCACAAGGACTAGAATTCATTACAATTCAAGTCATGATTTAAAGCTAATAACGATTATTCTTTATTGATATTAGCTATCGCCTAACGCCGACATATAATTAAATATAAAGTAGAAATTCCAAATTCTTTAATGATAATTTCGGCAATTTTTCTCGTAAAATATCTAGAGAAACGTTTGCTATCAAGGTTTCATAGTTAAAAAAAAAAGTTGACACCAATGTACAATACTGGATTTTCCTTGTAATTTATTTTTTATAGTCAGAATGAATATTTCTCTTGTCGGCGTTAATGTGGGGTTGCTTCCGAGCTTCATATCAAGTAAGAAACGACTGAACGTTTTTTTAAATAATATTCTTTTGTGAAATACTAAAACGAGTGTAATGCATAAGTGGTACAAGGAAAACGATTATGAAACATCTTTATAATTAACTTCATTTTAAATCTAATCATGGCTGTGATAAACATTTTAATTTACAAATATTTCATAAATATGGATGGATACTTATATAAAATTACGTATAAATTTTGGAGAAAACTTGCTATTATCCTATACACTACGGCAAACATCTTGACAATTTTCATTGGCGGAAGTCGCGTTTTATTCATTTTTTATTATGTTGTGGGTCGGGCTTAAATGCATATTTTTCTGTAAGCTATCACGCACGTGCTATTATAGATTAGCCGAAATATACCCTGTTCAAATCTATAATATGCTATAATTTTAACCTTATATTTCCCACTACAAAGACTTGCCTAGATATTTGTCGTCGTGTATAATTGATTATAACAATTTTCATAAACAATTCTTCAATATAAAGAAGTTTCATTAATCTTAAAATAACATCGATAATAATGTAATAATGGTTGTAACTTTTGTCACGCTCATAACGCTAACAATGGATTTTAATTTAAACGCACGAATTTATACCTTGACTTAATCTTTAAACGTAAGCAGTTGAGTGTTGTTGAGGATAATGTATTTTTTCATATTTTTTCGTAAACTAAGCACTCTTTGCCTAATGTCTTACATGTACACTACGCGTATGTGATACACAGTTTATCAATGAATAAACAAATAATTTGTGTGTTTGTCTTTATTTTATTACTCTACGTTTACAAATAAAATATAAATTAAAAGGATTTTTACAAGTGCTTTTTGACAATAAATAGGTTCTCATGAATTCTAGCCAGGAACAGTCTATTATTGTCTACAAACAAAAAAAAACTAAATCTATACTAATTAATACTAAAAATATATTTTATGCCTCAGACATATACTTTACATCTCAATTTATAGTAGGTATGTACCGGACCTTTTGAAAGTGTCATGCAGAATAGCATCATTCTTATGTTTTATTTTTTGCTTGGTTTAAAACGGCAAAATAAGAATATGAAGAGCGTAGAATCTGAAATCACAAAATTAAACGCATTTAAATCCTTGCTAATTGATAACTTCTCATTCTGTCGTGATAAGTTTTTTGCATTTCCGCTCATATTAAATCTCGTACTCACGGACACAAAAGTCGGTCTTGACAGAGGTATGTAATGACCAGCTTTGAAAATAATTGGCCTCATCATTCTTTCCATCACAATTATAAGAGATCGCCTGAATGTAGTGTTTTGTTCATACCACGGACACAAATACAGGAATTGCCGAAGATCTTCACTCTGCAAATTATCATTATATCTACCTATATCATCATCGTTAAATATATATTAATATTTTTACATAGAGTATTGAAACTGATATTATAGATCCTTCTCGTTGCATACCATAGTAGTCAGTTCGTTGCCACACCAACAATATAAGAATAGCTGAGACAACATTGTTACCATATAGTTCAGCATTGAATAGAATTGAACGCTACTAGGTTCAGTCTGGAAAGATTTCGGTTTAAGTAAGCATTTATTTCTTTACAATTTTTTTATTATGCGAGAATAATATAATGAATATAATTTCAAAAGTATGAAAAATACATACAATGACAATTCTAAGCCCGATAATGCATATAATTCCCACACTTCCACTGAGTTGAAAAAATATATTTGCATGGTAAGTGTCCTCTACTAACTCGATAAATCTGTAATAGATTTCAATAAAATAATAATAAATACTAGCAAGTTGATAGTGACCCACTGTTTTAATTGCGTTAATTTTAATA
>JAOSYY010000003.1:7985543-8004992 GCA_025727935.1 Hebomoia glaucippe
TACGATAATTTCGATCCATGTACGATAATTTTACGCCGTTGGTACGATAATCAGTCCACTTCAGGTTGCTAACGCTGGTATCTAATGACTAATCTAATAGAATACTTTTTCATAGTTATGTACACGTAAAACAGTAGTAATGGAGGGTTTGCCTTCAGGTGATATCCAGGCAAAATATCAAAAATTAGCTTCAGAGTATTCAAAGGTGCTAACAGTAATTCAAGCAAAGATACACTGCAGTATTATCGGCAATTTGCATTAAATCTATTATTTCCGTTTACAGTTGAGAGTTCATGTTAAGGTATTAAAGAAGGGTGTATTGGATGAGCAGGCCAAGTCTAATGAACTGAGAGAATTGTTAAAAGAAAAGGAAAAGTCGTTGCGTAAAGGGGAACTAGAGATAGATTCGTTAACTTTTAGGAATCAACAATTGACACGACGCGTATCGGTGCTCCAGGATGAAATCGAACGAATACAGGTAGATGATTAATGTACACAAGATTCCAATTCTTTATCACCTCCACTCTAACCTATTATCAAACTAATTTCTATTCATAAAAAAGAAGTTTAAATTCTATATATTTTAGCAAAAACAAGAACTGATTAAATATTTTGTTCTTTTATTTTGTTAGTGTTAATGAGTATATTAAAATGAATTTTAGTTAGTAGTTTTAAATACATCAAATAATCTATATGTATTG
Source organism: Hebomoia glaucippe (assembly GCA_025727935.1). NCBI lineage: Eukaryota > Metazoa > Arthropoda > Insecta > Lepidoptera > Pieridae > Hebomoia > Hebomoia glaucippe. The sequence continues at coordinate 7,986,245 of JAOSYY010000003.1, forward strand.
TAGACAAAATCAACAAAAAAGTCAAAAAGTAAAGATGATAAAGTGCCCTCAAGTAGTAACAATGCATCATTAGATCCAGGGCTGTTGCATGATGAACTTCAGAAGAAAATCATTGAAAATGCCCAGTATGCATCACAGGTAATACTGTTAATAAAAGTTTTTTAATCTCTTTTAGACCATATTACTTCCTATTGATTTATATTTACATCTAATTCAATAAATTTTATTAAGTCTAAATTTAATAGATCAACTGTTGTGTTGTATTTATTCATTACTAAGGCTTATCAACTAGTTCCATGCATTACTACTAAATATCATATATAATAAAAACTATGTATACATTTATCTTACTGGTAAATACATCATTACTATGCTACAAAATGCAATAAATATCTTTATATCATAAAGAATTTCATAACAATATAATGACTATGTAAATTTATATAACTCGATTTCTCTGTATATAATATTTATGTATCATATTGTATGTATGTATTATATCATTCTATATTTAGAATTGATAGTGTAAAAAATCTGTAATGTAGAACATTCTTATAATAATTACAGTTGTCTGACAAAATATTTGAAGTATCCCAACTAAAAGCATCAATAGAAGACTGCAATCGTCACATGGGCGAAAGTGAGAGTAGATATAAGTGTGAAATTGCTAAATTAAAAAATAAGAATCAAGAATTACAGTTTGCTTTGGAGGAAGCACAGAAAGAGAAGGTTGGAGGTACGCCTAAGGTCCAGGCCGGAAGTCAGGCTAGCTGTAATAGTGACTTTTTGTCAGAAGGAGGAAGTTTGGTAATGATAAATGCATTTATGAAGTATTAAATTTTATTGTTGTAAGATATGTTGACGATATTTAATACGAAAAACATTTACAGAAGAGCACTGTTACACAATTCTAATACAAATTATGAATAAGCTATGTGAACATAAAGTGATAACAGAAGGGTTCTTTCTATCCTTGTTTTTAAAGTAACATAGTCTTATACTGCTATCATGACCTGATAGCAAATTAATTTTGATGTATTTATTTAAGTCTTGTTGACTATTTTTTTAGGCTTTGTTCACAAGAATAATTGTAAGTAAATATGTATGTAATGTAAATATACTATTTACAGTTTGGCAGTGAGGATGCTCTCAGTTCTGTTGACGACTTGCAAGTTAATGAACAACTCAGTACAAAGCTGCAAAACTTAGAACTTGTGAGTATACATAAGTTTAGAAGATATTTAGAAGCCTAAATCCTGACAAAAAAGAAGGGTTTTATTTCTGACATGTATCTCTGTAGCATCATACTCCTAAACAAATTAGTTTTTATGTTTGATAACTGACATAGTCGAAAGGGTTTTTAGCAATATATTTTGTTTGTTGGAATACATAAAATGTGTAATTGGGGTCATGTTATATCAATATTTAAATTTCTGAACTTGAAGGCTTTACGGTGATCTATGCTCTGCCTTTGTCTTTATAGTGTAAATATTTATATTATAATTATAGGAGAATCAGAAGCTCCGCATGGAGTATGGGATGCTGGAGATGGAGGCCGAGAGCCTGAAGCTGGAGGTCGGCAAGCACGTGTCGGCCGCACAGCGTCGCCGCGCCGATGCGCACGATTCCGGCGATTTCAACGCGTTCAGTGAAACTGCATTAGGTACATTTATACCATGAATAACAATTGCACCTAGCTAAGACACGTGAAAACACGTAAATTCTTTCAATGGCGTTTTAGCGGACCTTGTGTTTGATATCTAGGGAATAAAACACATCTATTTTATATAAGGGATTAAGTTTTACGAATAGAGCATTGTATTAACCAAATAATCACCACTACTTGACCTTAAAGTCAAAATAAATCGAGTCTAACCAGTAATTAAATATTAAATTGTTTGGTACATTTAAAGTGTGTTCAGATATTTGTGTGTTGCCATGTAGATGGTGAGGGTCGCGTAACGGGTTTGCTGGGTAGCTTGCACGTGCCATTTTTATTAAGCGGTGAGGTACATCAGCGCGAGGAGCGGCTCATAGCTTACTTTCGAGGGAAGATCACCGCGCTCAGCGCCGACCGGGACGAGATCCTCAGTAACGCGGAACATTACCTTAAGGAGGTGAGTGCATATATTTCAGACTTATATAGTCTCATCTAACTCTTTATCGAAAGTTTACGTAAGTATTAATGGGAGTAGATAAAGTGATAGAAGTTTGTCAGGATTGCAGCAGCGGAAAGTCTCTAACTAGATAATTAATTATCATATCATAATTATGTATGAGTATGTGAAATTATTGTTAAAAAATAATCACAACAAATTAGTAAAATTTCTGCAGGATTATGAGGTATTTCAATTGATAATCTTCAAAATCCCCTACTCCACTACATGCCATTAAGTCTTAATTTTATGACGAGTTACGCGTTCTGGTGTTCTTTTGAAATTAAAAAATAATAATCCAATAACTCTTTCAGTGCGAAATGCTACGACTTCGCTTCGATGAGCTGGAGCAAGAGAAAGAGACGGATAACAACACGATACAGAACAAACACGACACAATCAGTAGGCTGGTGAGATATACAACTAACATAGTATATACAGAAACTCTGATGTTTGATTAGTTGGGTATATATACTGTATATTCTAATTATAATGAATGGATTACTTTCTTAAAAATCGAGTCCTATTTATTTTATGGTCGACCGATATTTTTGATCTTTCGTTGTAAAGATATTGTTAATTTATATCTCGTCAGAATATACAGTAATATGTAGTTAAATAAAATATAAATCTAAACAAGGCTTGGAAGTATATTAAAATGGATTGGCATTATTTATTGCTTACAAATGAAGCTATGTATATCACGATCTAATTAACTCTGCACCTAGACGTTATGAGTTCACCTCGACACACACAGACACAGTTTGGCACAGTGTGCACAAAGCATTTTATAGTATTTAATAAGCATTGATCTGCAAAAAAGGTATAAACTAAAAAATAAAAAGGTTATAGTGAAAATTTTGAATCGTTGCGAGTACTGATATGTCCGGTCAAACACGGAGGTCGCGACTGAGTGTGTTGGTTAGTAGGCGGTACGGCAATCAAGTCAAGTGAGGAGGTATTTCCATCGAGATTTATTTTTTTTTAAATTGAACAAAGGATTAAAGTAGTTTTTAACTTAGGAGGAAGAGTTGCAGTCGACGTCTCACAATTACGAGCAGCAGATGTCATTACTGACTGAGCACGTGGCAGCGCTGAATGACCAAATCGCCTCCCAGCACGACACTATACAGCATCTGAAGCATCAGCTCTCCACCAGGAAGAAGTAATTCTACTTGATGATACTTAAGTTTCATTACAGACTTTAAAACATCATTAAAGCAATAAACATTTTTATTTTATCTTGTCAATTTGCTTGCACGAACTTGATGGATACCTTCCGGAAGCAATGTTTATACGATATGGAATAGTGAATAGGAATCTTTCTAAAAATAAAAAGGGGTCATCAATAATATAAATCAAGTCACACCAGTTTATCTGTTAAAACATATCAACTAGTTGAAGACTCGCAATTTAACCGACATTTAGGCCAAAGACAGGTGATTTGATGTATCAAAAGTCATTAGTTAATGTAGAAAAGTTAATTTTACAACGAAGTGTTAAAGACATAATGAACCTTAAGTTCTGTTTTTTAACAACAATTTAATTTTAATATGATAGACCAATAAATTGCCTTTATTCCTTTTTACGATGTTTGGATGTATCAGTTGATGTGTGGAATATTTGATGAATTAAAGATCGGAAGAGTATATTTATCAAAAGTGGGTTTACTGTGTTCTTTATCGTGTCTAATGTCGTGTTCATGATGTAATTGGCTAGTGTTGAATAAAATGTGATACCAACTATAAGTATGAAATGTAAAGAATTACTTCGCTGATTATACTGCAGATGTGACCCAAGTTTAGCTGGCATTCGTTATTTGTTTAAGATGTAAAACTCTAAGTCAAATAAAAATCGCTAAACTTTACTCAAATCTCGGAATTTTCAACAAACATTAATGTTAATTGAAGTTTCAAGATCTCTGCGCTAAGTTTTAGTTTTTCTATTTTATCTTTTAGTTTAATTTTAAAAACAAAATATTTTTTTCTTAATCATTCCTTTGCTTAGTCGTCATTCAGGCCTAATTTATTTGCGCTATTCGCCTAGTGATTATACAATGTTGGAATGTCAGGTTTACATATAAAATAACATTTGTTCCTAAGTATACTTTGCTATATATATTTTTTGATGTTATTTTGCAGGGACAGTACATTATTTTTTTTATCATCTGTATATAATGCAGATTTATATTTTAATATCGTAAGTTTCTAAATTATCATTTCGCCCTTTATGTTATTTTAGTAAAATTTGGATATTGTAAAAAAAATGTAAATATAATCGAATATTTGAAGAAAAAGTATAATATTCGATTAAAGTCATTGTACAACAGAATTATTTACACGTTATGTAACTGAAATAAAATAAGATCTTATTTATAGAACATTGTGATTAAATGAGTTACATAAGTATTGTTTATATTACTTTAACTATTGGCGGACACTTCTTACAGGCCAAAAAGTGCTGGGTATTCTACCGAAATGCGAAATATAAAGAAATTTATCCTATATTAAATAATAATTATTATCATATAACTCCAATCAATTATCGCCTTTAAATTAGTGACAATCGGGACTTTGTTATTATGTTTATAATATTTTCTAATTATTGTCATTTGAAAACTGTTTTTGTAACTTAACTTACTATTTTTATATTATTCACCTAATAAAATAAAACAACCAAAATATATGCACAACGTTGTATTATAACGATAATCATAAGCACCTTATAATATGTCATTTGTTACAATATTTTACTTTCAACAGTTACATTATCGTTATAAATATTTATACAAAAATTTGTTAAACAGCGTTGCAAATAATACGCTATTCTTGTATTCAGTCCATTCATACTTGCAGACGCGAACTAGGGAAAACCGCGCGACTATACTCGCAATATCTTACAATTACATCGTACAAAACTGCAATCAATCGCTTACCAGAAGCGTGAATATTATATGGATAAATTTTATCTCCAAATATTATAACCGCGAAAATTTGTATTTTAATTTGAAATTGAAATGAAAGTCCTCGAAATTTGTTTGTATTTTGAAAAGTCGAAAATTTGACTAAACTCACAAATTAGAGTTATTCAATTTTACAATCTTTCCAATGACTGGTCAATTTCAAATTCCAACTTTGGTTGGAATTCCAATGGTTCTCACCCGAATGAATTCCGTCTATCCAATCAACACATAGAAATTACAAAATATAATATTACCGTTTTAATCAATAGCACGCCGATCAAATATTTCTCGGTTATAATACTAATCGGAATACTTATAATACTTAATTAAATAACACTAAGGGCGAATACACTCGCGCGGTAATCTTAATTTACATGTAAAAATACGAATAACAATAAACTAGGTGTTCGGGCCTGTTGCTTCGGTGCCATGATATCGGTCGATCATCACTTATCGAAAATTTATTAATTATAATTTTAATACGCGACCATTTGAACTTCTAACATTACAAATAGTCATTGTCTGATATTAATGAAGTAGCAGCTAAAAATAACATGTGAAGTTAGAATTTGATAATTTCTACAATAAAGCCCTTGCAATTTAAATTCAAAATAAAAGTGGCAAATTGTATCTTAACAGTCATACCTTAGCCCAAGTGTATAAATAGAAAATAAATTTTACATTTAAATAGGTAATACCCAAAATCAGACTCGAAATTTTGCACTTAACATATAGCACGGATATTCATATAAAATTGATAAACCTATTTATTTATGACCTTTCTAATAACTTCAAGATTTTTAGGTTATAAAACCATCAAAAATTTTAATTTGAATGCTGTTTTTATCCACCATAAACAATTCTGATGTTATTAAAAACGTCTCTCATTTAGACCGATATACATTAATAATGGATATATAGTTGAAGGGTAAAAATTAATTTTTGATTTGCATGAAGGAATCATCTATATGAAATTTTGTTTATATAAAAACCCCTCGATATGTCTTCCAAACCTAAGCCTTAACCCTGTAATATTTGTGCAATTAGGTCCGTATTTCAAAGCGCAACTTGATGTGATATGGTGTTTTGGTTGAACGCGACAGCTCTCGCCATGTTTAGGGCTAAATCAAGAGCAAAGTTGTTTAAAAGACCCATAAAGGAGTCCTAAAACTAGATTCAAACTCAAGTTACGTCTTGAAACAAGGGCCATAGACTGAACTGTACTTTTATACTTGATCCCAGTATCAATATACATCGGTCCTCAATCTACAATAATAAACAAAGTGTAATCTAAGTATATTTACGTGTGACTATCTCGTAATTATTATTTTATATTGTGAATTATATAACAAATTTTTTTACTAAATATTAAATTAATGCATTCCTATTAATCATTTTGATAGTTTATATTTAGACAAATTGTTCCAAGATTAATAAATGCAATATTTTCTGTATGATTACAATGAATTTACGAATCTCGAACTGTAAACGAATGCAATTAAATTATTAGCACGAACATATATAACTTTTTTTTCGTACATTAAATCTGTTATTAATATGAAATTTAATTAGTTCTCCGTATAATAGGTTTATTTCAAAAGCTTCAGTGAACATATTGGTTACGTTGTTACCCTACTGCCATCTAGTTCTGGTATAGACAGGGTTAATTAGTCCGTTTAGATCGGCAATAGAGAGAATTATTTTAAATAAACCAAATATTTACCAATAAAGAAATGGAATGTTTCATTCAGCCGATAACACTGTATTACCAAATGAATTCTTACGAAAATCGATAAATTAGTATTCGAATATTTCTTAAATTTTTGATACACGTAAAAAAGTTCATATAGAACTTACAATTAACAAATACAAATAAGTCGAATAACGAATTTTCGAGATGAGACATGGGTTGTACAATTAGTTGAATTTTTGTCATACATACATTATGCAATAACACAAGTCAGTGGCCGTTACAAGTATTATCAAAAACAGTAAGACCTATCGTCTTTGGACATCTATATATTTAATTTCACTAACAATTAGTGCAAAACGACACATTTAAATAATGTTACCGGCTATAATATAATTTTGCCAAAATTGTATTAAGGATACGTAATAATCTGTGGGACCTTACTATATATATGCTACTAAAAACAAGATGTTTGTTTATATTCGGCAACTAAGTATATTTGTACTGTGCATTTGTAGTGCAATAATTACTTTTCAATTGTCATAAAAATTATGTTTATGCTAGTAAATCGTCGAATGCCTAAGTTGTCTGATATCTTATCAATAAATAGTAAGAGAATTACTAACATACAGGACAGTCATTTTAAATATTGGTTTGGGTGAGTACCTTCATGGAAATAACCAATGACTAAAATAGAACATAACCTGTGCAACATTTAACTATGTCTAAAATAAATATAATAAATTAACGCGTATCTGTAGATAAAGCTTCTTTATTGTATAAAATTTAGCAACAATCGATTATTATTGATAATTATAGAAAAGTTAATGTCCATCTGTCTTTATTGTCATATCCGAGTGACGCCATCTTAGTGAAGGAACCACCAATGACAGTAGCCCGTTTGTTCCATAGATAATAAGACAGTTATAAGAATTTCCATAGATTACACACAATATACCACATAGATTACATAACAATAATTGCCATACAATAATTAAGAAAGGAAATTCTCCATTGATACCAAGCTTCACAAAACAATCAAGGTAAGCCATGGTCATTGGTGACGCCTATAATTACTTCCACTACTACATAATCATAAATGACATCGAATATATACTAAAATCTGATTAACAGTTCACCGAGTCACTGAATAGTGATCTGTAAGCACCGGAAGCGATCACTTCACCGCACTAGATCAATTTAATCACCATGAATTGAAATACCGTTTAGGTCGTAATCATAGTTAGCCAAAATTGGGACCACTAAAGAAGCTGGTCACAATATGGGAACGATATTGATGTAATTACATCACACACGACACTTAGGAATGGTCCATATCCGGGGCTGTTACACTTCCAGCTCTGAGCTACGCAGGGACGGGGCGCGGCCCCCTCTTGGGCACAGTAGGTCTCCGCTAGCACTTGTCTGCGTCGGGCGGAGTGGTGAGGTATGGGTCGGCGCGCTTGTGTTCGATGAGCGCCTTCACGGTGGACGCGTCGTTGGGCAAATCAGACTTCTTGCGCAGGAGTGGTTTGTTTGCGTTGTGGTTTTTTCTCGCCTGAAAATATTAATCAGTTTTATATTAAGGCTAAAATAATTTTAAAGCTTTTCTTGTGACATTTAGAAGTCAATTTTAATCGGTATTAAACGTTGGGTGACAATACAATAATTTATCTGTAGTTTCACCTCTGGCGGGTCTTGAAGTCTAGGCAACTCGTCGGAATCAGCAAGGTGGCTGGCAGGGTTGGCTGCAGCGACCGCCTCAAGTCTTTGCCACATCTCTTCGCGCTGCTGAAGACGTTCTCGCTCTCTGATATATACAAACAAGATAACTTACGATTATACATGATCAAAAGGACATAGGTGAATATTGGTTACATTACTTGAGATTAAAAGGATTGAAGCATAGTAGTACTGTAACGCAAAGACGCGTCTTATAAAAAAATATTATACATATGGCACATTTGACTGCACTTGCCTATTTTGACTGTTAACTGTCAACGTGAATTTGAAATATTTCACTATTATATCTATTGAATATATTCAATGTATACTCAGTAAATAATCGCATCTTAATGTAGTTAAAAAATGAAGCAGTGAGCATAGAAATGTTTGATCCACGATTCTATAGAACACACTTTCAAAGGACTCACTTTTGTTTCTCCTGCTTGTATTGTTGTGTGCACTCATCAAAAAGCTTTTGATTCATCTCCATAAACAGTTTAAGCGCGTTATAGACCAGCCCGTGAATGGTCTTGTTCCAATGGCTCTTCGTGTTACGGTACAGGGACGGGAACATTATTGGCAGGATGTGAGTCGCGTTGTCCGAGATCAGAGACATTATATACTCATTATTCCAATAGTACAGTGCGCGTTCAGCCACCTGTCGATGACAAAGAAGCAATATATTTAAATAAAACATACAGTTATGATATAATATAAAATAAGAGATTCTTATATGAGAGTATTGATAGGGAAATTGTAAAAGAATAACATGTCTTGTTACTAACGTTTTATTTACCATTATCATGCCTTTTTATGTGATAGAAAGGCAAACGAGCATACAGTTCACTTATATTAAATGATTTCTGTCGCCCATGGACAAGTCCAAAATCAGTAGATCTAGAAGACGCGTTGGCAACTTTAAGGCCTTATTTTATTTTTATTCCGAAATTCATAGACTGCAATCGAAACGCGTATAGCACTTCCCGACTTTTCTATCTATGATCAGTGGTACATGACCCGGATACAAATACAAATTATATTATAATTTTTAGTTAAAGTTTACTTTGTGTTAGCTTTTGGAATCGTAAAATATTTCTTTAAGTTTAATATCCACGTATACTGTATTCGGGAATAAACGCTTTTTAATCATGTTTCTAAACTACCACTATTAGCTTGGCGCCGTGTGAGAATTTATTCTTGTACTGCGGACGTGTTAACATCTGAAAAGTTTAACAAATGAAGTTACGTAACAAGCTAAAAGATGTTTTATTTAAATCCGCGTATTACAATTATATAATCGTTATTTAAAATCAACAAGTTTCAAATACCTAGTTTATTAATAGTCTCATAACGTGCAATTCTTTATCTATACTAATATTATAAGAGCTTGTTTGTTTGAACGCGCTAATCTCAGGAACCGCAGGTCCGATTTGAAACATTCTTTAGGGTTGGATTACCGATGAAGGCTATATCATATTTACAAAAAAATAATAAATCTTTTCTAAAAGTACAATAATGTAAACGAAGGTATAAAAATCGAAATGAACGCGAGGAAGCCGCTGGCAGAAGCTAGTGATGTATAAATTATTATGCCCCCTCTGTGTTTCTTGTTAGGAATATTTTTAATATCTAATGTCTATTTCCACCTGTTCCCATGTGAGAAACGTCTATAGGATATATCTATTTTTATCCTAATCATTTGATGGATCTGTTTAATTTTTTTAATAAAAAATAAATCATATACCTGAAAGTGTGGACTGGAGACGCTCTTCGCGAGCTGTCGGAACAGCGGGTCCATAATCTTCTGGAACTCTGCTGGCTCGATGACGTCGAGTATTTCTTCCATTTCGTTGAGAAACATAACTTCTTTGGGCGAATGGGTCTTTGGCCAGTATTTTAGTAACGCCCTAAACATAACCAAAATAAATATTATACTTTCTGAATATGAAAGTTTTATTGTTATTATCAGGAACAAATCGACCATAATAAGGTCGTGTCAATTGGAATTGAGTTTTATTTAACTTTTAATTGTTTTGCATTAATAATATACTGTAACGCCATCTGTGAAATTTAACACAGTATTTGCGATACAAAGTAGATACTAGATACTGATAGCTACAAGTGCTATAACAACACTGTTGTATTTCAAAAACATTGTTCGCTAGTCACACTCACCTGACTACAGGTTGCGTAAGCGAAGGGTCTTTCTCCAAGAATTGTACAACGCAATACGCGAGCTGAGGGTGATACACCGATAGAGATTTCACCTTGTGCAGAGGAAGCAACACCTGTAGCAAATTTCTTATTCTATAAGAGTTATTACGAATAACACAGGTCAGGATACCAGCATAGCTACTAATACTTTTCTGAAATGGTTAACATTTTTCATTATCCCAACGAATAATGTTTACGCTTATGAAAACGCTTACTATCGATTGTTTGTTCAATCTATACTTATTAATATTATAGCCTGAAGAGTTGGTTTGTTTGAACGCGCTAATCTCAGAAACAGCTGATCCGATTTGAAAAATTCTGTCATTGCTTATCGATAAAGGCTATGTTATATTTTCAAAAATATTAGAGATCTTTACTACAAGTCCAAAAATAAAACCCAAGGTGTAAGAATCGAAAGGAACACGAGCGAAGCCGCTGGCACAAGCGAGTATCCTGTAAAGTCTATCGATAGGACGTAAGATAAGCGTCAATCTGACACTGTCAAGTTTTGAAAATAATATCAGTTAAGATTAAGATTTGACGTACTGAATGAAGTTCGTATGGTGATACACGATTTATGCAAATAAACCACTTACCCTGAGTAAGAATTGTTTGTGTTCCTCTTTAAGCGGCAATGCGAACCCATTGATGATCGATCCGAGAATCTCCAACAACTCAGCGATACCATTGTGATGTTCAGTTTCATATATAAACCTGAAAAGTCATTCATTTTTTATATTTATAATAGAAAAGCAATTTTTTATATTTTTCCTATATATCCGTCTATTTGATTCAGCCAACCTCGGAAGCATCTGAATCGATTTTGACCGGACTTTCACTGGCAGATAGATTTTAATATTTTAAGATACTTTTAGTTCATTATCTGTATGTAATTAGGAGAATACTTCTTATTATAAGTTTGTCATGATCACAGCAAGTGGAAAGCCGTAGTGTCTGCGTAATCCAACGGGAAAACGGTATGATTATGTAATACATAAAATCAACATCATCGAAGCTGCAGGTCTTTGACAGAATTTGTACTAAATTTTCTTGTTTCATCTAAGAACCATAACCTTACTCACTTATATTCCCATTACATGTTAACTAATTTTTACAACGCAAGATGGAAATCTATAGTTTCATTGTACAAATGTATTTGATATAAGCAAGGCACGGCAAGCAGTTATGTTAGTCATGCAATCAAACGATAATTAGTGGCAACACAAAATGGAATTAGAGTTGCCATAATATTAGAATCCTAGATGTTTCTACCCCTTTTATGACATGGAATAAAATGCTTAATCATCCTACGAATACGTTACCCGACGTCCATAATACAATGTGACAAAAGAAATTTGAGTTCGACTATCGTTATCTCTTCTAAATATTCTAAAAGTTTATACATCTGTATGTATATTAAGCATATTACAATCGTTTAATAAGGTAAGCATGTTACTTTTTGATTAATCTAATAACTATTACACAAATGTTAGGTTTTGAACACATCAAAATGCCATTCAGCCAAGAGACTTATGCGCACAACCGCTATTACTAGCGATAAGATTCATAATGTTTAAATTTGAAGTGAACCGCTATCGCAGTAGGTTGAGTTTTCAAGCTCTTATAGTTAATCCAATACAAACGTCACCTCACCTGTAGAAAACATTATTAATTTGTTTCCGTATATAAGCGCGTAGCACTAGAAATTTTCCATATATCCTATGTAGTGTTGTCTTCAGGAAATCGCGCTCCCGCGGATCCTCCGTGTCGAATAACTCTAACAACTGTGGACAAAGAGATAATATTAAAACTATTATACAAAAAACACAAGGTTGTGGAGTCGTTAGTGTCATATCAACTCCATAAAAACATTTAACAAAATTACGTCAATTAAAAATCGTTTAAGGTGTTGTTAATGAATTGTGCCTATTTATATATAAGAAGCAAAACTAGAAACGTTATTAATTAAAACTGATATCTTTGATCAACCCATATTAATTGATTGCACCGTGCGTGAATTAATTGATCCAATAGTTTAGGGCACGCCAACTGAGTGTGAGCTAGGGTTAACCAAAACATTAAAACGTCCTATATACATAATAAAATCGAGATTAAAGCCTATAATTCAAAATCTTTATATGTGTATATAAATCTTCTATATGCATGTTTGTAATTAAATTTCTCCTAAAAAGGATGGACTGATTTGAATGAAATTTTATACGTTTATACATGATAACGTTTGTCGGGTCCGCTAATGTAATATATATTTATTTGTCTAATATATATTTATTTGTATAATTATATTGTGTGTAGGATTCTTTCGAAAGCCTTGAACCGTAAACAAAAATCGAGTTCAAATCGGATGACCCAAGAAAAACCGACAAACACACTATTTCGATATATTCATTAAAATAAGACACACGATACGAAAATAAATATTGAATTATTTAAATTTACATATATTCAATTTACATATAATAGGCACTAGATGTTGAATTAGCCCAGTTACAACGGTAAATTGATTAATATTACAAAGAAAGTACAATTGGGTTTTCTAAATGTGTAAATAAGGAACTTATTGAATGAATATAGAATAGATAGACCATATCGTTCCATTCTGAACTGTTATAAGTAGGAAAAATTAAAAAAAAATAACCTACACATCACGAACTGGCAATGTTTCTCCAAGGTCCTTTAAAGGTACAGATGTTCATAAGTCAATCACTGTTCTCCCCACGTTCTTAACGGTCAGACAAGACCTTATCCAAATTAAAAAAGCGAACAGTAAGCATATTGAAATATGATGTCTGACAATCCTGAATATATTGTACACACTCCGGCGTTATAAGGGAAATCGTAACACGTAAGAGCATTAAATGATGGGCGTGCGCTTAATCACTTAACGGTCAAGGGAAGCGCCTGAGGCACGTGCCGTATTGAGTGAATTCTGTAGTTCCCATCTGATGTATTCGACAGACATGGTTATGTATTTGTTCCACTATTCATTTAGTTTTATAACCAAAATGGTGATCGGGTTGAAGATCTATTTGCCTATTTTTAAATTTTATTTCTCCGTTAAGCCCTTAGAAATGAAAACGGAAAACTATCTTGACAAGAGAGCTTTTCATTTCAATGAACATTATTCTCTTTTTGCATTCTTAACTGTTGTAAGATTAATAAAACTCCATATTTTAAGCAAAGATATTTTCCAGGTTAAAGTATAAGCTTTTATAAATGTAGGTATATACTTTTTTAATTACTGCGATGTTACTTTTGCAGACGGTTCCTTTCTTGTATTTTGTACATTATTTAGCTATTTTTATATCATTATAATATTATAAATGTAAAAGATTATTTACTTCTGATTTTGAAATTCAGAAACGTTTCGTGATGGCTTATGACGGCCGCGAGAAAATATTTAGTCTAGGTTGAAAATTTGAGTAAGTTGAGTTAGAAATCTTTCAAACCATAGAAACAGTTACAGCTTTTTGTGTTCTGCGAATAACGTCACTCTGACAAATTTTAGTCAGTGTGTTTGTGCCGTAGAAGAAATAACAAACAATCCTTGGGTTCTAAGTGGATTGTCACGCAAATACAACATTGATTTTTATATTTTCCATTATCTTGTTCTTCTTGTCAGAGCTTTTAATTAAATTGGGGGTAGGAAAATATAAGAAACAGAGTAATTAATAGGAAAAATAATATAAAAAAATTAAAGGATTTCGTGTCACGTTCACTATTCACGGCCTATTGCCTGTAATTGCTTCTCATTCGCCCCTGTGGTGTTCATAATATATACAATTAATCTATATATATCTGACCTAATTGATCTTATAGGGATAAATTAAATCAACTCCTTAAATGGAATCGTTTGTGTTTCGCTTCTGATATATAGATACATTTTAATTTGTTTTACCAAATACTTTGTGTAAATAAAGTACTCTTTTGTATATAGACGGATCCTTTTAAGTGTAAAAATACGAGATTCGAGTTCTGTCTTATGGTCGGCGAAGATAACTATCAACGTCTAATTGCTTACTATAAGTACCTCATTATCGTTTAAAAACTATCTTTAATCTATGAAAGAAGGAATGTCAATCTATATTTGTAACTGTTATGACAAATAATAAAATCATAGGCATCATTCTTGTGTAGAAAACCGATAACTGAATTTATTGTTCGTTTAAACCCCACTAGTAGCCACAGCAACGTACATAAAACTTGACTGAAATAACGACATAAAGATTAAAATAATATTAAACTGTTTTGAAACTGTCTGAATGATTAAGTACCATGTAAAGTTTACTTTTCTTAGATTTAAAATCTTAAGTTTAGTTCTGGTGTTGTTATTATATGTAAGATTGACTATGTTTTAAATTTGACAATGATATCTTTGACACTGACCTGTAGCACAAACTTTTGATCAATATACTTCTTAGCGATGTTAGGCTGGAAGTCTGGTGACTCCAACAGCCGCAGGAACAGCTCGTAGACCAGTTGGAAATGCGGCCAGGCGGCTTCGAGGGTTGGCTCGTCCTCTTCAGGATCGAACTCGGCACCGTTGGGGTTCGATGAAGGTGGTAATGTTCGGAATAGATTTATTGCGAACTGTCGACATAAAAGATATTCTTATGAGGCTTTCTGTTTCTAATATTTCGTTATGTAGCAAGTCTTCTAGATATATCGGTTGTATATTTGTGATATTAGCTAAAACCATTTAACACCTGGGTTGCCCTGCCCGTCAGGTGAGCTGCGAGTTTTGAAATTTCGATATAACAACTAAAAGTAGGTTAAAATTGTAATTCAAACATAGTCATTACAACTCTTGTTAGTCTATTAATATATAGAATAGAATTAATAAAGGCATGTCAATATACCTTCTGCAAGTTAACGTGACTCATTATTTATTATATGTATATGAATGTGTTTTTAATTAATTTCCTCCTATACGACCGGACCGATTTTGATGAGGTTTTTGTGTGAGTTCACGTGGATTCGAGAATGGGTTATTTTTACGATTTGGTCCACTAGATGATATTTTTTTGTTGTCGATTTTGGAATATTTTATATTGAGTCGGACTTCACTGCTGTCGCGGTGTCGGATATTTTATATATCACATATCCCATAGTATACGACAACGTCGGCTCCATTAGTCTTTATAAGAATGCTTACTATTTAGTAATCAACCTCTGATATCTGTAATATTCTCTGAGAGAGGTGCGAATTAATCTCAAACGAAATTGACATATTTGTCTTAGTACTATTGATATTAATTTCAGCGAATACTATTTATCAACTTACATTGATTCAATTTGGTCAGATGTATCGGAAATCGTAATTAATATACTAGTAAAATGTAGAGAATACTAGTTCAATGTTTAATCTCACCTCAAACATTGGCAAACCTTCAATTTAATCTAGCATAAAGTACTATCTTCGCTGTTCTCTAGCCTATGAATATTTAGAATATTATTATAACAAGACACAATGTTGATTTCAGATTTTGCCACAAGACAGGCCAGTGTCACCTTGGTGCGTAGCATTGTTTTAATATTACTTTTAGGTCAATGGCAATGTCACCCGCACTAATTATTATAAATGTTTACATGACAATTTGTCCTGTGCATGAAAAATATGCAGAATTATTTATAGCAGAGGTCGCGTATCGGACATTCATTTTCTAAAACTTTAACAATTAACTGTAATTAATTTTTTACAATTAGGTTTATAAGATTTATCTTGGAATTTGTTGTCATATAAAGTACAATTTATACGAAATATTAATTTGTTAACTTCGTCTATGAACACATTTAATTTTTCAATGTATATTTAAAATAACTTGAAACCACAAGTATTCATTCAACGAATTTTATCTCATGGGAATTTGATATGCCATCTTCAAGTCTGAGAATAAACAGAACTTCTTACAACGAATGATGCTCATTCAACTATATCTATGAATAATTGAAGTGTTAGTTTGTAATATGAAAATTACAGCTTTTATAAATGCGTATGAGACTATATACGGTACAGTACAACAGAAGGAAATTTTATAAAATTTCTTGTCTGGCTATTCCCAATAATCTCCACAACCTTTCATAGATTGTGACGGGATTTTTACTGACAGCAAATATTATAAGGAGATTTTATACTTTATTTTTTATATTTTAGGGGGCAAAGGGGTATAAGATAAGTGATTACTGTCGCCTATGGACATCAGCAAGACCAGGGGTCTCGGAGATGCGTTGCTGGCTCTTCAGAATGGAATAAGCTCGATTCTTGAAAGCCACCATGTCGTTACCGCTCGGAAAATCCTCCGGCTAAAGCTGATTCCATAGAGATGTTAGAGTAACTAAAGTTATTTTTTTTAATTGTCATCATCATCATTTGTAGGTACATATATAAAAATAAATGCGAGTGAAATCACGAGATGCTACTAAATATTTGCAATAGCTTTGACAATGTTCAGTATTTTCACTCGTGTAATTTCTCAACAAATGTGTACATACCGCAATCATTCGAGGCTGAGAATGTAGTTTTAAAAAGCATTTTCCAGTATTACATCAAGGCACTATTGAAGGTTAATGTGCCTTTAATCGCAATGCGACAATTTATGGTAGTAGGTTGCACTTTCTATAAACTAAGCAATAAGCTAACAGGTCGATGCAATACTGAGTTTTTTATACTAGTGACGAAACTAGAAAAGCGTAAAGGCCACTGGACGCATATACCCTGACATTTATAAATTTTCTATAAGCATGTCATTTGTCAGCATGACCATTTCTGAACACTACATTCGTCGAGAGGTTTACCAAACTTCCCATCCCGACGGATGAAGAAATAAAGCGTGTTGTTTATTCGGGAAATTAGGACACGTTTGTATGATACATAACATTTGTTTGTTCTAGGCTTAACTGGAAGGTAACTAGGTATGTAATAAAACAAATAATATAGTAATGTCTTAATGATAAATCCTTGACATTCCAAATGACCTAGAATTGTTGGCGGCACTTTTCCATCCCCTATAATATCAGTATTCAGAAAAGGTTTTGCGACTGAACAATATTAAGTGGGTTTTATTACTTTTAGTATAACATCACTTGACGTATAAATATATCACCCATTTACGATGAATTATTTGAGACGGTCACATTTTTCGTATTCTATACTAATATTATAAAACTGAAGAGTATTTGTTTGTTAGAACGCGCTTTTCACACGAACCGCTGGTGCAATTTGAAAAAATTCTTTCACTGTTGAATAGTACATTTATCGAGGAAGACTATAGGCATTATTATATTTTCAAAAAATTTGGAATCCTCACTAAAAGTTCAATAATGTAACCCAAGATCTAAAAATAGACATGAACGCGAGCGAAGCCGCTGGCAGAAGCTAGTCTTAAATAATGATTATTCAAAATACGTTTACATGTTAACATTAAATACTAATTTATATTCAATTTATTTATTTAGTTTCATCACTTATACGAAAATATCTCCACCAAAGAAAGACCAAAACGCTAAAAGTTGCACAACAACGTCATCAGATCTCCAAAGTTTGTTTGTTGCAAAAACTTGTAAGCAAAAATATTTAATGAGTGTTCAACAGTAATGCTTATTATCTAATATATAAAATTCTCGTGTCACAATGTTCGTTCCCATACTCCTCCTAAACGGCTCGACCGATTTTTATGAAGTTTCATATGCATATTCAGTAGGTCTGCGAATCGAACAACAACTTTTTTCATCCGCCCAAGTGATAGGGGTTGTTCACCCTTAAATTTGTTTTAAATTATAGGATGAAATTTTTTGTTTTTATTTTTTTTATGATTCAGCATATAAAAATACATACAACCCCCAATTTTTACCCCTCTACAGTCAATGCCTATTTTTATGTGGCAAAACGACGTTTGCGGGGTCAGCAAGTATGTGTATAATAATTAAGGACCTTTGAACGGCATTTAAATTCGACAAAGATTATTTAACAGATAATTGGTAGTC
>JAOSYY010000003.1:8041397-8095475 GCA_025727935.1 Hebomoia glaucippe
TCATCAAAATCGGTCAAGCCGTTTCGGAGGAGTATGGCAACGAAAACTGTGACACGAGAATTTTATATATTAGATAGTGAAAACATTCTCATTGAATCTTAAACTATTCAAAATTCTATAAGTTCCATTACATTTTTATTTTGTTCAACTGTTTATCATATATATATGTATGCATATCAAATATACATGAACCAAACACTACATGGCTAGAATATTGATAATTATTGTGTTGAATTTGGTAGTTGTGTGAATTATAACTACATGAGATCATACTTTAGTATATAACTTAAAATTACACGCACACATTAGAAATCAAAAATGGTATGCAAGTTAATTTAAAATAAATTATTTAAAAAATCTTCAATACATTTTATACAAAGAAATACTAATGTAACTGTAATTCTTAGATGTGAATCAAGGCCAAAGAAATATCAATTTTAAATTATTCACTACAAAATTAATAATTCATTATTTATTTATTGATGATAATTAATAACAAGGTGAAGTTATCACTAATTATCAAGACATGCAGTGTAGGAATTTCAGTACCATATGCAAGTGAATTATTGGTTTGACTTATTGTTGAGGTCAATTACATGAGAAGTAGTGATAAATTTCTTATTTTTGCTACAGTTAATAGTGTAAGTGTAACTCCTTATATTGTCATTACAATGGAAATTAGTCAAGATTGACTTTTGTTAAAACAATAGAATTGACTGCATTTTTTAATGCTTAAAAACAATAGAACAAATAATATTGAAGTATTTTGATGCAAATACTTAAGAATTATTATTACTATTTAGAAAGAAGTTCAACTGTAAATTTTTCAAAATAGAATTCCCGAAGTTTAGACAGGGGTCTTACATATTTATGTATATAAAAACAACAAAATTAATTAAGGATGCTTCATTCTCAATCAACTTTTATTAGTGAAATATTTAAATTTGGCAACTGTTGAAGTTATTGTCAACTCCTGATCTACCTTGAGGTGTTTATGTAAACATGTACATAAAAGCTTTTAGTTAAACAAACAAATGCAACATTCATAATACCCTTTATGATATATAAAGCTGTTAATCTTTATCTATTTTTAGTTTTTTCTTTATTTACCTGGTCTGTACAATCATAAACAATGATGATTCCATGAGCTCCTCTGTAGTATGATGATGTGATTGTTCTAAACCGTTCTTGACCAGCTGTGTCCCATATTTGTAACTTTATTGTCTTTCCATCTAATTCTACAGTCCTTATCTTAAAGTCCACACCAATCGTGCTTATGTAGCTCTCTGTGTATGTATCATCAGCAAATCTCAAGAGGAGACATGATTTTCCGACTCCAGAGTCACCAATCAACAAGAGTTTGAACAAGTAGTCGCTGGAAATGATAACAAAAGATTCTGATTGCTGCTATAGGTATTGCAGTCACATTGTACCAATACTATAAAGACGGGCAAATTGGTTTGTCAAGTAGGCGTATCGTTATTATGGACAAAGAGTATCACTAAGTGATTGAGAAATAGTGTCATCGGCTTATGGACAAATATGCGGAAGTTAATCATGTTCTTTTTGCACTGGAATCAAGCGCCATTCACATTGTTAACGATTACGTTTCGATTTCTTTCATACACATAATGAGTCACCCACTATTAAAATATATTTTTCTGTAGCAGTAATGAACACCAATTTTCACATAAACGGTGTTAGAATGATGAATTTAAAACGGAAAGCATTAAAGTCTTTGTGAAGGTTCTTTAACTCTGAAAAATATTTTAGCCCATCCTTGTTTTACACATCATGACATCAAAAGATACTTACTATTCTGGATTCATTTTGTACTATAAATTTAATTCGAACACTTTGATGAAGTAGTACAATTTATCAAAAATAGTGAAATCCTTTGTTTCAATAATAGTGCAGTGCTAAACAGAAAACTAAAGCAATTTTTTTACGTAGAAATTAGAATAATGGCTGCCGACTATAACACCCACACTGACGTATCACGTAAGTCATCAGAGCACAGATGTCAGAAGGTCTGCCACTTGGCAAAATTTATAATGCGTTCAGAAATTATAAACAGAGCTTAATATTGCCTTTACAAAAATCAGGATGATAGTGATCCTATTTCAAAAATAAAAATAGTATATTCGTTCGATAGAAATTATGAATCAATAATGAAAAATATTATAACATGAAATATTCAAATAAAACTAGTCCACATCAGATAAGGACTGCTATTCATTTTTGAAATGTCCTGATATAGTCTTTGTAGCGTTTATCAGGGAGCAGGCTTAAGGTAGATGTATTTACCTCCATGTATTTTAATGTAGGGTTAGAAGATTCCCTTTTACAGAGCGGGTAATTATTCCATTAAGTTTTTTATATATTTTTCTCTTTAATATGTGTACAAATGCTTTTCAATAAAATCGACGTTCCTGCGAGAACAGATGTTGTCATTTAAGGCAGGAGGCGTTGTCGTAATGAATGTCACGATAGTGCTACGGTATTTTTAATTATGATTATATTTTTCAAGAATTGTTGTAGAATAGTCACTTTAGGTGACTTCTTAATATTTTTCTTTTTATTTTTATATTTCGTCGTTAGGTGGTAAATTATTGCTGATTACGGTGTTTGGTAATGAATGGTAACACTGGATCAGACTCAACGATTTCAATATTATCGAGTTAAAAAATAATTAATGTAATACACTAAAAAACGATGAATAGTCTCAAACAGTACTTGTTTTATAAATCATGTAACATTGTAGAAAATAGTTTTAATTTGTTGGTGTCTGGAATAGATAAAATGTAAATAACTTGTTATTAACTCTTTTTAATTTCTATATACAAAGGAGGTATATTTTAAAGTGTTACATAATCAAGTAAATAAAGTTTTATCTACAACACTTAAGAAATTTACAATATCATCTCCTGCAATATACATAATGGTATCTTCCATATGTATAAGCTGCGGTCTTTAAATCCTGCGATGATCTGTAACAATAAGACATTAACTTAAGGATAGCTCTGGAATATTTATTAAACTAGCGGTGCTCTGCGGTTTGACCCGCCTCGATTTACGATGATAAAACAAATGCTATAACGTTAATTATGCTCCATAACATCAGCTATATAGTCAAAATTAGCCCAGCAGCTTCGGAGATTAACAGACTTAAAAAATATTTATAAATTGTTGTTTCTGCTAATACCATGTATGCTTTCGTTGCATTAAAAATCTGTTATTTTGATAAAACAATATTACATTAAAATTTTATTTACATATGTGTATATTCATAGATGTAGATTATATATTATATTACCTTGGTGCCAACGATTGCTAGACAGAGTAACATGAGGCTTGGTCCGCGAAGTTGAGCGAATGGCCGCGGTTCTCCCTCACGGTACACGTACACGCATCCATCGTAACAACCCGCGAATAAGAGCCCACCAGCTGTGCGTAGACACACCGCACCCTTACCGCCTTCATGAGTGCCAACATGCGAACCACTCTAAACACCACATCTTATATTAATATTAGCAATGTTCTATGGTGGTTTAAAAAATACGTGATGAAATATAAACCTATTTTATGTTCCATACTATTAGCTATCTGTCAGTGAAAGTCCCGACGAAAATGGTTCAAACGTTTAGAAGATTAGCTATAACTTCAATTTTATTTATATATGCAAATTGCGAAATTTATTTAAATTCAATACTATTTTGCTGGTTATTACTAGTTAACTTTATATTTAGGATTTAATTCATGAATTTAGCTCACGATGTTCCTGCTTCACAACTGATAGGGCATAAGAATTTTTAAAATAAAATGAGTGCGAATTCCTAATTACAATGCTATCCCATAAGATAATTTAAATGTGTGAGTTTTGGATAAATATAGCAAAGGATTCGTTTCAGAGATTAATTTGAATTTATTTAAATGATACTTGAATGAAAACATTTCATTATATTACTTACAGTATATTCAAAAACTTGTATATGATGACTACTGGTTCCACAGTATACTTTGCCCTCATCATAGAGCAGCGTATACACAGTCATCTTAGGTCCATTCAGTGTCCGCAATAGCAGACCAGTTTGTGCGTCTTTAATGGTAACATTCTCAGAGCGAGCTGCAACTAGCAATACTTTGCGCGGACCTTCCTTCATCGCACGTAGAGCCAGTATTGACTGATCCGAGAACTTCACCGTGCTCACCGGTATCAATAGATTATTCTGTCAAAATACATATAATCTACATATATTCACGACTTTTTTACGTGACTACGGCTTTCCAGTTCTTACGACCCTGATAATATTCTTTCTCATCCTCTACTCACATTAATGCTTCACTTCACTTTATATACCTGCTTTGTTATCCTGTATTCATTCTTTATACATACACCAAATCACCCAAGAATACATTTGTCATCTTTCTTAATTTATTTGGTAATTATAAATGAGTTCTACCGACTATGTAAAATAATAATTTCAATGCATAGTATATTGTTCCTATGAGTTATATATTCGAAAAGAGTAACCAATAACTGTCTTCAAGGCTCTTTCTGTATGCATCAAAATCAGTTAAGTAATTTAGGTGCGAACTCGTAACAGTACAGCGCACTTGTAGATTGAAAAGGTCGGTAATTTACTCAGTTAGAGATTATCTTATTTTTAATAGTATGAAGTCAATGAAACTGCTTAGGTTTTCAGATATTTATATAATAGTTGTCCACCAAGCTCACACTGACTGTTTGTCTTAAGTCAAAATCAAGACTGTTAGTCTTGGAATATAGTGTATTTAACACAAGCACTTGTTTACCCTTAAATAATGATAAAACTTACTTTACATTCAAACTGTAGTACAAATCCAGTCCTGGTGCCAACAAAAACTGTATCCCAGGCTCTGTCCATTGTTTGTATGGGGCTAAGTACATTACATTCGGGACCTTTCTCTAAACCTGTCTGCAATAGCATAATATTGCTTAAAAATACACTCTGAAACTTATAGAATATAAACATATGCTACAAAATAAAGACTATGTAGTTAAAAGTAATTTCAGTAGTTCATATTTCAGTTATGGTTTAAGTGATATATAATTTATGGTTTATTTATTAACTGTAACATTTAATGTTTCTTTCTCTCAACATTTTAAACTGTAGTTGAAATATATTTGTTAAGTGAATATAAGCTGTTTTTACCGTTTATATTTTTTAACTTACAAAATTAAGATCTTACTTCTAGATCATAGTTCCGTATTCGTGAATCTAATGAACCAGCATAAACTGTGGTGCCATATTTTTCCTTCACTATACAAAGACACGTTACAGCCAAGTTTGACCCTCTTAGAGTATTGATAAGCTGCCCATCAGAGCTAAAGTAGTACACATTGCCATCGAGGCCAGCTGCAAGGAAATTTGGTCCCACACACTGAAAAACATGAAGCAAAAGATGTTATCTACCAGAATTCTGTAAAATGTAGTGTTTCTTAATTAACTTTGATACTTTTAAATGGAATTGCCTGAATGAAAAAAATCGCAGTCCTTAAATTGCAATCTTTGATAGTTAACTGATAGATTCTTAAAGTATTAGCAACATAACATTAAACTGAAAGAAATACTTTTCTTTTACGCATATGTATAGCTTCTAATGAACCAAATAGAACCAATATTTTAATTATTTTGAACATAATCTAAATACCTTATAAATAATAATCATAAAAATTACCTCTATGGCGAGAATAGCATCAGCATTTCCGTTTACAACAAGTGAATCTCGTTGCAGATTCTCATCTGATAAGTAATCATACAATTTACATTCACCGCCCTGTGCCTCTGCTGGTGTAGTAACATCTTCAACAGTTTCCTTATTGTCTAAAATTATCTCTTCACTCATAGATACTTCTAAATGTTCCATTGCTTCTTTTTCACCTGTTGATTTTTCTTCATAATGTTCACCAATAACAATATCTTCAGAGACATCTAACATATCAAACTGAATAGGACTAACTTCAGTTTCTTCAATAACATCTTCACACTGACTCAGATCTAACATTTCTTCTGTTCTATTAGCAGATATTTCACATTCTTCTTCAACCGTAAAATGAATTATATTACTTTCATTGGTGTTTTCATCTGTATTCCTTTCTTTATAAGTAGCTAAATACTCACTTAAATCATCACGAGATAAATAAACGTAACATTCTTTTAATGCAATGTGGTCAGTGGCATGAACAGTTTTATTTCTTTTCTTAGAGACAGATTTCTTTTTCGATTGAATTTTTCCTTTTTGCTTTTTTTTGCTTTTTATTGGTGTTGTCTCAAGATCATCCAGCGATATTATATCTTCTAAAGGTCTATCATCAGTGATTATCTGTTCAATGAGTGAAATATTAGGAGTCTTATTTTTTTTATTTTTCGTTGTAGAAGAAGTTGTACTTACAGAGTTTATACTGGCGTACGAATTCTTCCGCCTCCGGATGCGGTTACTCCTTAAAGGACAAGAACTTTGGGTGTCAACAGAGTCAAAAGCAATTTGAGCTAGTTCATCTTCGGGAATATTCGTAAAATTGTCAGCAATAGTGTTTTCAAAGTCCTCATTTTCACATTTTTCTTGATTTTCGTCAAATGAGGTAACATTTAGAACAGTCATACCTAAGTTGTGCATAGGAATAGTTCCCTCTTTGGTTTCTAAAGAGCTATATAACTTAAACTTTTCTTGTAGTAGCACTTGAATTTCTAAGTCAATTTCCTTCATTCTTTCAAAGACATCAGTCGACTTTAACTCTTTATGTTTGTCAGGTTGTGTATCAGTCTGTACAGCAGTTGTAGCAAGTCTATGTCTATCGGTTTGACAAAATCGTGATGTTGAACTTTTTGAGTCTAATGTTTGAGTTTCTTTAGATATAAATCTTTTAATAACTCGAGTACCAACATCATGTTTGTTTTGAGATTTTATTTTGAAGGATGATACAGGTTTTATTTCAGCAACTTTTTTAGGTGATATGCTTAAGGCAGTGTTTCTGAAGGCTTGATGGATATTATTTTTTTTGGGAACTTCAGTAAACATATCTATAGTTTTCAAAGAACTTTTTGGATCAGGTTTGGTTGAGGATTGATTAGTTAGTGAATTTTTAGGACTGATGGAGTTAATGGATGAGGTAGAATTTTGTCTTTTTCGATTTTCATTTTCCTTTATTTTTTTTGGTGCTTCTTTTCTTTTGACATCTTTATCTGAATAAATTCTGTTGCAGCAGCTGATATGCTTGTCTTTCAAATGTCTCTTTTCTTTGGTTTGTTTTAACTCATTACCTTTTTTTTGTTCTTTATTGGACAGATCATCGGGTCTATTATTTTTTATTGACAAGTTAATGCTGTCAACTGTGTCCTGTGATTTTTTTCGCTTCTCTTTTCGATGAGACGGATTTTGTTCTATTGATCTCTTTCGTGAATTTATTAATGGACTAATTTTAGGTTCAGTAGAGTTCAATATATTGTCAGAAGTTTGACTTTTATTTTTTATCTCAATTCCATTGCATAGGTTTTGTTGACATGTTTCACTTTTGTTTGTGGAACATAGTGAATTTTGAGTACAAATTTGCTCATTACCATTCTTTTTTTCCGATTCATTTTTTATCATAAATGAATTAATTTCTACCGATGCCATGTCCTGTAACTGGCTATCTATCTCTTGTTTTACCAATTGTTCTACTTTGATAGGAGTCTTAAGAAAATGTAGATCTTGCTTTGATTTCACAGGACTTTGTGAGATATTTATGGTCTTTTCAACCTGAATGTTATTAGAATCTTCAATGGGATTTGATAAATCATCGTTTTCAATAAAATCATGATCCACTGCAACATGATACTGCTTGTCTAATTCAGCAAATGTATCTTCATCATCTATGAATTCTGCACTGGCATCAAAAACTGGCTGAATTTGTTTACTTTGCACAAATTGTTCATCTTGACTATAGCTGTCTACTATTTTATTATCAAGACTCTTTCGGAGGTTCCTCCTTTCAATATCTATATCACTAATTAGGGTGTTACTTCTTCTTTGCTCCCTTCTTTTAAATATAGGTGTTACATTTTTATAACTGCTTCCTTGATTATTAATATTCATTTTATAATCTTCAAAACTCAGAAAACCAGGACTTAAGGTGTCAAAATAAGTGTCATAGCTTTCTAAATTGTTTGGCAAATCATAATTGCTATGTGTAGGCTGTTCTCTAGTATCGTTAGATGAATATTGTTCAAAATCTTTACTTTCTTGATTGTATAAGAAATTTTGTTGGTTATCTTGAAATTTACTGTCAATATCATTTAACTGGAAGAGATTATTTAATTCAGCCATAACAACTGGTTTAATATCTTCCAATAAAACAGTATCTTGTGGGTCCAGAATGCATTGCATTTGTTTCATGAAGGTATCTTCATAAATAGTATTATTTTCATATTGCATAGATTCCACACTAGAACTACAAAGTGATTTCTCAGCTACAGATCGTAAATGTTGGTTAAAACTAATTTGGGACTCTGTTAGTAAGCTATTCATGGCATACTCAAATTTTGTAGAAGAGTTTGGATTATCCAACAACTTCTGTATCTTTTTCTTATCCATTTTAAAAAGTTCATGAAATATTTTATTTTTTAATTTATTCCAGTTTGCTTTACTGGGTTTTGGTATCTTTTTTTTGCTTATCTGTTCATTTTGGTTGCCACTTGGTGCAACAACTGTGTTAATAGTTTCTTCAATTACATTATTTGTATTATCTTCGGAGTCTTGTACCTGTTGTCCCTCACCTCGGCTTAACAATCTTTTCCTAACAATATTAACAGTATCATCAATAGATCTACTAAACATGTTAGATTTTTCATTTGTAGGAACAGGATTTCCTCCATAATGATCTGATGCAGGAGGTCTATGGCCAGCATAATTAAGATGTGATTTATTGACCTCAGTTATGTCTTCCCTATATAAACTCTTATAAACTCTGTCATCTATATCGTGAAAGTGATTGTCTATATTCCAAGGTGGTATTGGGTGTACTTTATTGACAGGTCTATGATCAATATCACCCATGCTGTTAATAGAATAAATATTAGAACTAGAGCCAACTTTATAACTAGTAGAGTTGTCTCCATATTTTAATTGCTGAATTACAGGTATATGTGTATCTCCTTGAAAAGATGTTTTATCCTTAGATCTCGGGAATGAAACAGGTCGAGAACGAGACTCCTGTCTGTAACGATTTCTATCGTAATGTTCTTGATCTTCGAAGTTGTCATTTGTGGAACGAGAGTTAAAATGTGTTTTATGAGACCTTGGACCTGATGGCGGGAATCTGTGGATAGTGTAACTCTACTTAAAGGATTTTCGAAATAGCACAATATGATAATAACATTTCCTATAAATACTCATATATGTAAATGAAGTAGGTAGGTATTGAAGGCAGTACCGATTTTTGTTATAAATTTTGAGTATTTATTATTAACATAATTGTATAAACATTTTTTGTCACCTGTTGTTACTGTTAGATTGGTTGAAGTTCCTCACAGGCCTAAAGTGTGAATTGCCGCCGTTTCGCGGTCTGAATTGCCTAGGATTTTCATTACGCCATCCGCCAATACCCTGATGACCTCGTCTCATGTTGTTAGTCTAATATCATAACTAAATTACATAGAAATATTTCTGATATCGTATTTTGAACTTCAAACTAGGATTACAATTTCACTGAATCTGAGACAGCAATTTAATTGTAAAATAAACAATTACTAAGTTCGATCAATTTACATTCACATCAAAAACACAAACACGAAAATTGACACTTATTTGTACTGTCAGACGGAAATAGATAATAAAGTAAAAGTACCAGTATTACCATAGAGGTTCCATGAAGGTACCGGTACACTTCACTTTCTTTACCGGTATATACAAGTCAAAATAATGAGACATGACAAAATTCTGCTGTTAGGGATTTTTCTTAGAAATATTTGTAATAAAAATATTTTTTTGTTCCAAATAATTGTTATTGCTTTTAAGAAAATTTCGATAAGTTCCAGTTTCCTATTGTAGGATCTATACTACATTATTAAATAAAGCAAAGCCAACGCAACGAGATCACTACAAGTATTATATTACTTGCACCGCAAAACACTTTTACTCAAGATTAACTATATATAATTAAAAATAGTACTGATAAAGGAAAAACTAATTAAATGTAATATTTTTATTTATAACAAATATGGTGGGTATATTTAATTCTGTAGCTATATACATTCAATCATAATTCTTTAAGATATAGTTTTAATAATGTTTTTACTGACAATTTTAGTGTTGTTAATATTATACGACTTTAAATAAGCATGCAGAGTTAGGTTCAACTTACAAAAATTGTTCTATTTTTACAAAATGTGTCGTTATGCGGTAACATTTTCTAATATAAAAATTACTTTTGAACATTAAGTTCATGGGTACATTACGCGTTTGTCACAAGAAAAATTCAAACTTTAAATAAAAAAGTAATTTTTTTGCAGGTACAAATAAGTAAATTATAATATTTTCATCTGTTATACATCTAATAACGTGTAAATTTCAACAATTGCACCTTTCGTGAAAAATAGTTAAAAACGTAATTGTTTTCTTTCGTGATTAATTATGCACGCAAGAGTAGTAAAGCAATTCTTCAGAAACATGCATACATTAAATAATTCCTTCTTGCGTGGCTTAGGTATTAAAACATAAGTCGTGACCTTAGGTAAAACCTAATAATTAACATTACATTCCCGCAATAATAGACGTAGGATCTTCAACACCAGACTTTACTTTTCGAAGGAAATATACGGCTTCACGTCCATCGACTAATCTGTGGTCATATGATAAAGCCAGATACATCATGGGCCTTATTTCAACCTAGAAGCAAAACGATAAAAATGATGATTGAATGTCGGTTCTTGTTTTGAACAATAATTAAATGGATATATATATAGTTAAGTGTATATAAAATCACTTTATTATCAGAATGTTTGTATAACGACAACGTTCATGTTTGAAAACTAAATATAAATGACGCAAATATAATTATGTAACCTTTGTTCCTATCGCGACAGGCCTTTGAAAAATAGCGTGCATGCCTAATATGGCGGATTGAGGCATGTTTATGATGGGCATAGATAATAGGGAGCCGAATACACCACCATTGCTGATTGTGAAGGTTCCACCTTGCATGTCCGCTGGGGATATCTTTCCTGTTAGGAAATTTAAAAGAGGCTGTAAAATACCGTAATATTTATAAACATTCGTGAATCTATAGTTAATGCGAATTCTTTTACACCTTCATAATTGAATGATAGATTTACCACGTTTATTATTACAGGAATTCTTAATATCTCATGATAAAATGTATAAATTGTATGTTGATATAGTATTTCGTATGTTGCCCTAACCGGTTCTAGCCTTTTCAGCAAGTGTATTCATAGCCAATTCAATACGAGGGTAATCCATTGATTCTACATTACGTAGAACAGGAGTGACTAAACCTTTTGGAGTTGCCACTGCCACAGATATATCTACATAATCCCTGAAAAAAAATAAGAAATCACAGCGTATTAATTAAATTTAAATTAGTTGAAGTGTCATTTTATAATATTATTTCTTAAATGCATATACGTTACTATTACAGTATACAAACACTATTTTAAAAAAATATTCCCTATTTGTTCCGGCTTGTTTCCGTAACGGATGGATCAATTTGGAAGAAACTTTGACTGGTAGATAAATAATACTATAAGGAGTAAGTTAGCCAATTTATATTATAGCCATGTTAACATAAAATAGATGCGGATCAAACCGTAGGGCACATATGAATAATTCTAAAGGTTGATGATTACTTTAGATCGTTAATGAAGTGTAGCAATCTTTTTTTAAATATGTAATAGATTCTTGTCCTATATCGTAACTGGCCATAAAGAGTTCAATTAGACAACAGTTTATATTGTAGAAATAAAGTTATTTTTTTATTTCTAGGAAAAGCATAGTTTCGTCTTCAAATTATAATAAAATACCTGTAAATAACATCACCACCGATTATGACTGCGTTGAGCACTGGCTGATCAAGAAGCGCATTGGCAGATGCTTTTAAGAAGGGCGACATGAATGATAATTTTACTCCATACTTTTTTGTGAATGCAGCCAAGTTTGCCTTGCGGAATGCCATCAGCTTACTTGAAATGTAATTCATATTATTATTGCACGTCTATTTTTGCAAAAATAAATTATTTGAAATTTAACGTGTATCAGTCTAAAGGTATAAATTTTATAGTAGTTGTAATAAAATAATTAATTAAAAGCGATTTATTTAGAATTAATTAATGGGCGTGTCTCTTCCTTTCTTGTGCTGCCTCTCCGATTTAGTTGCCTGTCACATTATCTTCGACAATACTCACTGCATAACTACATTTATACAAATAAGTTTAAAGCGTCTGTTTGTTATAATAAAATAATAATGTGTATCAAAATATAATAAAAATATAAATTACACAATTTGTTCTGGCTAATTTTGGAATCGGCTAAATCGATTTTTGAGGGACTTTCACAGGCAAATAGCTGACGTTATCGCGAATTATCGGCTATTCATTTTTATATGGTTTATATCATAGCCGCTATATAGTGTGGCACTGCTAATTTATTTAATTAAAAGAGACGTAATTTGTAAATAAAAACGCCTCTTTTCCGTAGAAAAAGAGTGATCTAGACTTAGCCTTTTTTAATCGCCTTTTATTTCTATTTCGTCATTCTATTATAAAGTAATAAAAATACAACTAGAATTAGTTTCTAGAAGGTATTCTTTTACCTCATATCGCATTCGTTGAAAGTCGTGAGCATCGCACACGTATTTTGTGCCTCTTTCAAGCGTTCAGCGATACGTTTTCTCATCTTGTTCATAGGCACCGGGAACTCAGTTCGGGAACCTGATATTGTTTGTGTTGGATCACCAAGTCTTTGTGCCGCCAACTAAAACCAAATGTTACTTAACTTGAAAACCATTTCGTATTTACATGTTATATATTTATAATATTCTGTTAAATTCTCCCTTTAGATAGATTTTAATATCTTTGCAGGACAGAGGTGTTCGTGATGTGTGGAAGTATCTAATAATTCATCGGCACCCAAGGTATCCGACAGACATATTTATCTATATCAGTTTCCGAGCTCTTTTTAAGCAAATAACGTCAAATTTTTGTATCTTTCTTTTCTGATTATGTCTTTCGGGCAATTTTTTCAACATGAAAATAATTATATTCAAGGAAATCTTAAAAAATACCTCTCTAGTTTTGCGTATAGCAGTACATTTAGTGATTCGTTTTTATTTTGCATAAAATATAAAAAAAAGAATTTTTACAGTAGGCCCAGCTGGTGCTGCAGGAGCTTTGGCTGCCTTTGCAGGCGCGGCGGCAGCTGCGGCGGGGGCGGCGGCAGGAGCGGGTGCGGCTGCAGGGGCGGGTGCTGCTGCAGCTGGTGCGGCTGCGGCAGGCTTAGCGGGGGCTGCTGCTGGTGCCGCTGGAGCAGCAGCTTTAGGAGGTGGTGCTACGCCAGTTACATCAACCTATTAAACATATAATTCCTACTAGTATATTGGCTTTACTATTAACATTGCAAAAAGTCAATGGGGCTGTCAAAAAGTTTTCTTATTCATAATTTATGCTATGTGTAAATAATATTAGTTTTGAATATTAATAATAATTAAATTTATTTTTTTAGAGTGATAGGTTTAAAGACCTCCCACGAATATATTAAAAAACCTTAATAAGGAGTAGCATCCGCAATATATATGTATATCAAAATTTAGAAATAAATTGCTTTATTTTACGTTCTTAACTTTGGAATTTAGAACCTAACTTGAAGTCGGATAATACCTGGAATAGAGGTTGTTGAGACTTGACAGATTGTCCATTCTTGACCAGCATTTTGACAATCTTCCCGTTACCAGGTGACATCACCGGAAGCGCTGTCTTATCTGTCTCTATTTCTAGAACGACCTCGTCCATTGCAACGGCGTCACCCTCGTTTTTTATTAACCTTTAAAAAGTCAAGATAGTTAGAAATTTCGATTATTAAACATTTAAAAAACGCTACTTAGATCTTTATAGAAAAGAAATATATACTACATTTATTTTTATACATTAGATTTTTAAAATACAGTAAAAGCTCTCTATTAACGGGGGATACGTTCTATATATATGCCGCCCCTATAGAATGGTAATTTGTATGGGCTTGTAGGGGAAACGTTCCTAGGTAACAAAATAAAAAAAAACAATATAAAAAGTCGATTTCATTGAAGTTTTGATTAATTGTTTTAAGGCCTAGGCAATGGTATGAAGAACAATTTTCTCTTGCTAGGCAGTTTTTAAAGGCTCCTTCAATTCAGACTGATATGCAGCGTTCGCATTAGCAATCAGCCTCTTAAAAGTAAGACTTCGTTCCAAAGACGGATCAATGTTCATAAAGAAATTGCAAAGCTCATTCGCCATTTTAAACCTTAACTAAGCATTTTTTACTTAAATGGCACGTTTCCAGTGCTTGTTGCTCAAGTTTTTTTTTGTCTTCATTAGCTTTTAGGTTTATAAATACTTCTGCATAACAACATTTAAAACTGTATGTACTTTATTATTAAGTAAATATATTCATTCTGTTCGTTTACATACTCAAAGACACCAATCACGGCGAAGGCGGACTGATGTCAAATTCCTTGGCGAAATCATTTATCGACATACTTGAGGCAAAGATGTTATACGATCTATTTAAGTTTTTTTATGAGGATATTGAGTTGGATACCTATTGGAATCCTTTTATTATTATTATGTACTTATTAGATTCGCGAATAGAGAAAAAGGAGCTTTTACTGTAATTAAAGGCGGTTATGTCTAGTGTTGCAAAGTTGACGCTATTGCTGTGAATGTGTGAGTGTCGTTGCAAGGATTGTTACTTTTTTTATAGCGTTCACGTAATATCGTCTTTACAAAAATAAACCAAAATATACTTGATATCGCCACTGGAGACAGAGTCTGGGAAAGTAGGAGCCTTCACTTCTTCCACTCCATGCAGTATTGAGCACAAATGTATCTGCCGTATGATTTTCCATTCTGGCTGTTTAGGTAAGTTCAACCTGTGAACCATTCTTACATTGAAAATCTTGACACTTTCTTGTAACAAATAAAACTAAGTTTTAACGATATTTCGAATAATATCATTTTAATTTAAATATAGGAATTGGGGTTGACTATGCCAACTAGAAAACGCTTGTAACGGTATATTTGAAAGTATTTTTTTACCGGAGCAATGTCTAAAATATTTTTTTATACGATAGGAAGGCAGACGAGCATATAGTTCACTTGTACTATGCGATTCCTTTCGCCCATAGCTATCCCAAGATTAGTAGATCTGGATGACGCGTGCCAACCTTAAGTCCTTAGCTATATTACATAATTTGGCATTTTTAGGACGCTCTGATGCCGGCCTTACTCATTTTTATTTCGAGTATTCGGATATTTATAGACTAAAATGGAAACTAAAATATCGTAATGGTTATGTATTTTTATCATTTCATGAAATCGACTTGAAAGAGTTGATGGTAAGCTTGACGATAACAAAGGAATTTCTGTTCTTTGTAGAGTAGTTTACATTTTTATAGTTATAATATTAATATTCGGCCATACAGAAATCAATCGAGTAATCAGAGGACGGACGATTAGTGGTATGATAAATAATATAAATTGAAGCTACCAAGCGGACAAATACCTACAGTTTAAGATTAATTAATTAATGGTGATTAATAAATGCTTAAGGTTATTTTGTGAAGAATTTAATGAGAAAATATGATTAGTAGTGAATGAAAAATAAGTCTTTAATTCATTGGCAATTTCTCTAGTCTAATACTGACGAACGCAAATACTAAGTTAATTTTAATACGAATTTAACGCTTCATTTTATTTACCTTGGTGTCTGAAATTCAGGATAATGAATATTATTAAGAAATGCAATATGATATTGTCTATGCCTTGATGCCTGTGAAATCTGGAAAATTTTACTCAGTGTCAAATTAAAAGTTGTTAGAATATCTTAATGGTTTTTTAAAATGCTTATACTTACTACTCGAAACAACCTCCGTTTTAACATTTTACATACGTATTTTAATGTAAAATATACAAATTTTTGTATATTATTTCCAATAAATCATTTTCAGTATAAAATCTAATCAACGTCAACATGATAGAATATTATTTTTTCCTCTGTCGTTTTATTTGTCACCAAAAAGTATTAATTGGTACAATAAAAATAGATATATTATTTGAAACGTTAAAGTAGCAATTTTTTTCCATTTCGATTTCAATTTAATTTCAATGACAATAATTTAAGACATATTTAGAAATAATATGATAATGCGTATATACTCATATTTTCTTCGCAATTTAGCGTTGTTAACGAAATAATTGCCAAAAAACAGTGAGATGTTTCTAACTTCAATATGTTAAAGATGTTTTTAATTTTCCATAAAAATTCTAGTCATACTTCGATCAATTAAACAACTCATTGCTTATATTTAAATATAGTATATTTTCTATTCGACAAAAGATGGCGCTGCAAAAAGTTTAGTATATAAACATTTCGCTAGATGTCACTAGTTCTAACACATGTGATTTTATTGTTTACGAAGTCGTAACAGAAATACAGCAAAAGGCAGCAATTTTTTTCGTATTCCAAAGTTTCAAGATTAACGTTGACTGTATATTAATTCGAAAATTCAAATGAAATGTTGATAGGTGTCTCTGAATACTCGTAGTGTAATATGTAAGCATATAAAGCACGTATCTAGAAGTTTTTAAAGTTACATCTTGTTATTGAACATTTTTAGTGACGTAAACATACATTAGCTAAAATATTATGAATAACAACTTGGAAAATTGTAAAAATATTCCGATACTCAAACTAGTGTAGAATATCTCAGATATCTATTATAATTTTCATAAATGTAAATTAAATCATCACAATTATACGTACAGTTAAGTGACCCTTCGTCTGCTGGTTGTTTGCGATAGAGATGTAGTTAAGAGGTCTTTGAGTGAACATTAGTGACCACCACTCAAGATAGTAGTACATTCTTGGCTATTTTAGGGTTGTCTCCTTATTTAAATTTTAACAAGTGAAAAGAAAAGCAATAATATCAATACATATATTATTACATATAACCAAAGTACTTAGTAGAAAATTTGTAAGTCGCTTACTACTTCGATGTTATAAAGTGTTAATCTTGAATGCTTTTTAGTAGGGATGCTTAAAAAAATTCTACCATATTTTATTTTTTAAAAGTTAATTTTCAAAATAGGTTTTAACTATGTTTTTAAAAGTATAAAACACTAATGTTACATACTTCATGCTTTTATGATATTATTATAAGCTGAATTTTAATTTTAGCCCCGGTTTTCTATGTTCAAATTCCAGAGATAAAGAGGAGGGACACAGAATTGTGTTTTTTTATAGGTGATATAAGAATTTATTTTTTATTGAAATACATTTAGTTATAATAAGAAAAGTGACGTTGTAGCTTATATAATTTATCTGTGCGACTAATAATTCATTTAATTGGATGTTCTCAGAAACATATCACTTTTATCTCAAAACTTTTTCAGGTGAAAGAAAAGGATGAGGTTAATTAAATTATAATTAATTTTGAATCCGCGACAACCCTAGGGCTGGTTGGGGTAACTTTCTCCCCTACTAATTTGCTAAGATTCGTCCAGCCCGCATCTTTGATTAGGAATCTATGAGTCCCTAAACGGGTCGCGTTGATTAGTTGTTCATTTCAGTCGATATTTCAGTTGGTATCTTCTCAATAATACATTGCAATTGAGAATTGAAGTATATTAATTTGTAAAAGATTTCTATTAAAACTATTCATCTCTTTACTTTAGAAGCAACAAATTCGCGTGACTGTAAGTCACGTAGTTTGTATCTAATTAACTCCAAAACTTTTAAACTGATCATGATGAAATCTAATCACTAATTAGTTAACTGGTATATAAACTATATAGACATGTATAACATAATTGAATAAAGTTTTAAGAACTATAACTGTTTGAAGAACTATATTTCATACTAGTTTCTGCCAGCGGGTTCGCTCGCGTTCATTATGATTTTTTAACCCACTTCTAACTAGAAGTATATAAAGGTTTATATATTTAAACGCGAAATAAAACCGTTGAGAACTTTCGGCTATACAGACAGACGGAGTAAATATAAAAAATACATATACGATAGTTTTTGTATAAATTCATTGAATGTATATACACGCGATTGTTACTTATTTATGTTTAAAACACATAATTTAAAAAACCATATATGTGTTTATGTGCAACCGATACGTGACCATTCTAAGCTGAACTCTGTTGGTTAGGTTTCATGATACAGATCTAAGGTCAACCTACATTGGATCTTATAATAAACAAATATGTCCAGTTTTCTTACTTAATATCTATTCCTAATATATAATTAATGGTTGATTAACTTTCATATGATATTATAACGATTATTCAATTCGATTCTTTAAATAGCTATAACTTTTTGTGTCTCAACCGATTGAAATTAAACAAACACTAAACGTTAAGTTAAGCTTACTACGATACAATAGTGAAACCGCATTGAAATAGTGAAATCGGTTCAGCCGTTTCTAACATTAGCGCCAACTAGACACAGGCAAACTGACTGAAATTGTAAAAATTGTTGTTTTGGTTTACATTACTAAAAAGTGACACCAATAATAGATTTTTCTCAAATATCTTCAATGTACAGACATCGACCAGTTACATTTTCATCATATTATAGAAGATTATGGTTACAGGATGTAAAATTGTAAAAAAACACCAATCAATAAATGAGAACTTTTACATACAATTTGTTCTTAAAAAAATTACATCAAATTAATAATTCTTACAAGATGTGTTGCGGTGAATGGCGTCTCCATATAAAATAGTAATTTGATATAAAAAATAATTTTATAGCATATATTATGCACATTCTAAACACAACATTAGTTATTGTATATCATATCATGGTTCACCTGTTAGTGTTAACCTTGCAGTCTTTCTAGAGCATTAAGTTATATACAAAGTTAATACAATACTATTCTTATCTCTACTGGACCATAAACAATCTCTCAAACATAATAGTGTTGCAAGCAAAACTACGATGAACTTCGTAAGCAAGGCCTGTCCGGTATAAGTTGCAGACTTAAGTTATTAATACTTCGCTATTGTTTTCAAACAGGCTGTCGATTTAGCGAATATGCTGACCATAAAGCACGCAGTATCTGAAAGAGATAATAATAAAAACACGTTACAGGTGATATCTTAGTTTGTTGAAATGCATGATTCTATATGTTGTAGAAGGAATTGAAAATATATAAGGGCAATATTTAGTTTAGTTACAAAAATATATAAGACTTTAACAAACTTTTAGTAAGTATCCCTAACTTTTTGAAAATATAATACAGTCTAATATAGCCTTCTTCGATAAATGTACTATCCAACACTGAAAGAATTTTTCAGATCGGACCAGTGGTTTCTGAGATTAGTGCGTTCAAACAAACAAATTCTTCAGCTTTATAATATTAGTAGGTATAGAAGTATAAATAATTCGATCATTAGAAACATAAACTAATAGATCTATTGTAAATAATTGCAACAGTAATTTGTGTTAATTTGCGATAATTTTAATTAATTTTTATTTTGTACAATCGTAGAAATATGAATTGACTTTTATATTATTCCAAAAGCCCTTTAATGTAAGGTTTTGTTTGTTCAATGGTAGGTAATTTTTAATATATTTGCCATTGTTATTCGTATATCGTGATAATATTTCCAATTTGCATCAGTAGGTGAAAATATTAAATTCCTACGAGAGCTAAATTTCCAAGGCATAAATTTAAAAATCACACGATTTAATTAACAGTGCCGTTCAACTACGCGTCGTATGAATTTTGAGGAAGTTTACTGTAAAAATATAACTTAATTAAAAAAATCCTAATTAAACAACAACATAATGATGTTTCTTGAACACATTTTCCCGTGCGCAAGTTTTGGACTGTAAAATCTTACTTCGATCGTAAGTCCGGTCTTTACCAAGTTAGCAAACTGTCGATTTATTGTATAAATAGTTGCGAGAATTTACCCAGATTTATAGTTTGTCTTGAACAGTAATTGCTGTACAGCGATATTGTCTAACAAATTAAGTTATAGATACAAATTGTTGGCGAAGTTTCACGTGCCCAGTTGCTGCCCACTTTATTGGAGATAATAATAGCTGATACACTCTATCCGAGGTCGAATTCAAAATTTCTTGTCTATAAAAGTTTAAAATGTAATAACTGTTTACTTTTAATCATAGTATATGTATGCTAAATACATTATATTTCAAGAACCTTGTTATGTTTAAATTTAGAAAATCAATATTTCATAACTAATCGAAATTTCCTATAAGTAAATGGTCGTCGCAATCTGATTACGTCCATCTGGATTGCAATTAGAGGAAGGTAAGGGCACATTTCCGTCGGAAGTACCGCCCTCCGCCCTCTCGGTCTTCATGTATCCTTCTAAGTTTTTCATTAAATGTAATAAATTTATTGTTCCAAACAGTACGAACCAAAAGTTATGTTAAGTAGGTACATACTGTAACTGTATAATATCGCATAAATTCGTACAAACTAGTAAAACTGAAAGAAGTATTCTATTTAAAAACAGTGTATGAACGAGTAGTTTCTTGATATTGTAAATAAATTCGGTGTAGTTTGATACCTGAAAGCGTTAATTAACCAAAATATGTGTATAAATTACAAAATTCAGTCATTTTTTAAAACACACATTTGTTCTTACCATCTTAGTGTTATTATTTAAACATAACTAAAGGAAAATTATTCGTATATCAAGTAAAATTATAGTAGGCTCACCACAGATTATTATATACAAGATGTTTTTAATATTGCTATAAGTTGTATGTTCTGTTCTAAATTAAAAAATAAAGCTGATTAGAATAGGCCACAGATAAATTGTTCAAACGGACCGCGTAGTTACACGATCCAATTTGTCAGATGGCCTTAGTCTGTATTATTATTTATTCTGTGACATTATATCATCCGTATGTCATTCATAAAAACGCGTTCCTATAAACTATACATACTTAATTTTTTGAAAAATGTTTTAAGTTCTTTGGTGACAGAATTAATAATAAGTGTTTATACAGTTAATCTACGCGGATGTGGTTCTGTAATGTAATATCTATGGTATTACAATATAATATTTGCATATAGCATAATAATTTATTTGGTACGAAGGCCAAGGAAGTTCCTTGTACATTCAGTAGAGAAGCGGAAACCGGTGGAGCCATTGTGATGAGGGAGCGAAGACTTCCGCACTAGTATGGTAAGCAAAAAAATTGCATTCCATTTATATTGTTACACTATATTTCGTTGAACTGGATTATCTATAGCACAATAACAGTTAAGCTTTGAATGTATTATTATGATATTAGCTTATATTTTTAAAATTGTAATCGTTTCATATCATTTCATAAGGCATAGGCATTTTAGAAGAAATTTATTTTGTTATTAGCGTCCAAAAAAATAAATTCATTAAATTAACTTTTGCATTTATCAAAGCTATATAAATGTAAATATTTCTACACTATACCACAATTATTAAATAAAAAATGTATTTTAACATTTGTTGTGCTAACTGTACCTACGAAAATTTTGGCAACTACTTTACTCTTAGCTCTAAGGGTATTCTTGAACATTCGCCATGATGTACGATTATTCGCTTCTCTGACTGTACTTATTCAACTATAATTTTATTATAACGTGTATATGATATGACTAACAGCAATTACTTATTTACAATTCTAAAAATACCAAAAATGCATTGTTTATTAAGTATGTAAATCTTTAAATAAATTTACATTTCCAAAATTAACAATGAGGCCATTGGCATTGCCATAATGTCAGAGACATCTTTAGTTCTAAAAAATATGAATATCCAATATAATATATCTTACCTTTCAAAACTCGTTATAACCTTAATACAATCTGTGATGTAAAATTAAGTCTGTGGAAATGGCGAGTGGCGCCGATGTCGTGGCGGGAAAGTTTCTTAACCTCATTCAATTTCATCTCCATTTACATAAGGAAAAGATAAAGACAAGACGCCGCCATTTTATATTTTTACCGAGGGAAAGATGGGGGCTTTATATTTATAGGCGTTTCATATCGAAATGTGAATTTATAGAGCCCGCTCAGCGTTCGTTTCATTGAGTTGCTTTGAGGGGTGTCTTCCCCTTAGATTCGTTGATTCACTAATGCGAAGTATTTGCCTTTTTGAGTTTATTGCTAAATTTTTATACTTTGGTTTTATGTTTTTGTATAAAATATATTACAAGTTAGTTTGCTCATACTGACAGACGGACTAAGAGGTAAAAACATTTTTCATGTTCTATCGCTTTTTCCCATCACCCACAATTGTTTTTGCATATACTTTTGCAAACTACAGACACGGGGTTTCTGCTGTTTTAATTATCTATAGATTAGTAACAGTCTCGTGAAGCAGTTATAATTGCTAAGGTATGCGTAAAGCTTATTTCATGACATCTTGCGTACAATTTTCACAAAAATAGATTTTTTTCTTCTGATTGTCTATCCCGTTTCAAGTCAGTGGCATTTTATATTAAACAGATGAAAAATGAATCACCTTCCTTGCCATCTAAGTAGACTAACTTTTACGGATAAACTGTTTTATTCTATTTATTTTTCTTTACTAAAGTATCTAAAGAGTAGACATACTTTAAATAAGTCACGTTTTAGTATCAATACACAGTGCTCATCCACCGTTTAATGTAAATTACAAATAGCTAAAATAATATTTAGAAGATTTAAGTTACAAGCGCAATCTTGTGAATATTCAGTACGAGGTTCGTATTAAATTATATTTTAATTATTAAATTATACGCCGGGACTCATGAAGTATACAAACATATATGCGAATATTCCTTTTCTAGTACC
Organism: Hebomoia glaucippe; assembly: GCA_025727935.1. Taxonomy (NCBI): domain Eukaryota; kingdom Metazoa; phylum Arthropoda; class Insecta; order Lepidoptera; family Pieridae; genus Hebomoia; species Hebomoia glaucippe. The sequence continues at coordinate 8,064,493 of JAOSYY010000003.1, forward strand.
TGTACTAATTTTTTAAACTATGTCGAAAAAAGTGATGACTTTGACGTGTCCGTTTGTCTGTGGCAATCAAAAAATTTAGAACACAGCCTGTAATTTCTTTTTCCCAGAGGTATATTTTTGTGACGGTGGTTACACACGTTTGTTGATAACTCATCTATCTATTATAGATTAATTTAAACATCTTCAATAAATATACCTATTATTGATCGGATAGGATTATATATCAATTATATACATAAGTTAAATACAATATCATACTTAATTAGTAAACGTAAATACAGAGTATAATCAATAACAAATGATGTAAAGTGGCTAAACCTTATGGTTGGCAACGAGTCTTCTAGATCTACTTTTTTATTTTGAAGGACGTTCGCGTTTTTAGCCTAGTGGCTATGAAAACTAACCGGATGTTTTTCTAGATCTACTGGTGTTGGAGGTATCTATGGGCTACAGGAATAGCTTACTATAGATGAACTGTGATCTCGTTTTCCTTCCTATCGTATTAAAAAAGAGTCATGTAAAAATTGTTATTAAATCGTCAATCGTCTATGACTTACAAAGATAGTGAGTAGAAGTTGTACGTCTCAGCAGGTCGTCGGTATTCAATAGCAGACTGAGATCCATTTCACGTGTACACTTAGAGTGGATAGGGATGGATTGTAATTAAAACTTATCAATAACATAATCTATACACCTAAATATACAGATATACTGTATATAAAACTGAAATGTCTGTTTGTAAGTTCACAATAACATTTTCGACGTTTATGTGAAAGTATATGGTGTACACATAACAAAAGATAAAGTACAAAATTATTTCTCTATTCCGGCTAATCTTCGTAATGAATGGCCAATTTTGACAAGACTTTTACGGCATATAGCTGACTTTCTGGCGCGTAAGGCTATTTTTATTTCATCATGATTACCAAATATAACACAATATTATATCAAATTGTGGGTATATGAATGTTACATATATATGATTCGATCATGTAACTTTCACTATTAGCATTGATCCGCGGTGTCATCGACAACGATTTTATTTATGACTTCGATTAAATAAAAGCCAAAATAGTCTATTATACCATTTGCTATTTGTGAGTGAAAGACTCTTGAAAATTGGTTCAGCCGTTTCGTAGTTTAGTCTGTTATAAGTACCGGATTTATCTACATATGTATTTTGATTAAAACATAATTTTAATATTAAAAACCAAGATACTTTAATTTTATTTATGTTGTAGGTTATAGACTTTGTTATTTATATAAATACTGCAAAATTAAATTCAATAAATAGTATGCATAATTAAATTATCTAAAATGAAATATTCTCACGGATAATTATTGAAAATCACAATCAATAATACTCTATAGAGAGCACCATAGAAATCTTAAAAAAAGAAAATAGTATTTGCGACAAGATTTTATTGTAATTAAACTTATAGTATACGACATATTAAGGCCTACAGTTTAAACCTATACGTATGAATATGAGTCAGACGATTTGGTGTAATTTATAGCCATGTTTATGCGATAATAGTGGTTTGTTCCCCTAACATTCCTCTAAGCAAGTATACATATAGAAATATTGCGATTGATTTGCATCCTAACATGTATCAACATATAAAACCACTCTATAAGTCTTTGTAGAGTCAGACGATTTGAAAATCTTATTCTCTAGATAATTCCAAGATATTAAAAGGTATGATTGTTAATTATATCGCAAAAAGTAAAATTAGTTTATTCTTATATACCTATTTACCCAATATGTTAATGTTTAAGACATTAACATATTTAACTTAATTATTTTAGACAATAGTTGCATTTTATAATAAAAATATTCAGACCGCTAAATTACGGTATTTTTCTGTTGTTTCTAACAATTGTGTCAATCTTAGAATTGAGCTAATGATTTCGATTATATAATTAGAGTAGTTATTTTCAATAAGTTGATATGGGTACCTATAAAGCAGCATCGGAAGACACCATAAAAATGTGTTAAACTGTGTTCAAATAGTTCAAAATAATTGCAATACCTCTAGCAAAACGCCAGCTTCTTTTATAATACGATCAAATAAAAATGTATACAACATTCGAAAGTTTTTCGAATCTGCTTTTGACCGAGTATCGAGGAATTTTGACCTATCCACTCAGTTTTATCGTCAATGAGGAATAAAAGGTTAATTTACTCTACAAAAATGTTCTCGATATATTCAAATCTTTAACAATTAAAATGCAGACCTGGCGTCGATATTTTCGTCGTATGCAGCATACCTAAGCGCGACCCTTCCCAAATCCATCTTAAAGACGCACATCAAACGAACACACTTTCCTTCCCCTTGCTAAAATTTGTAAAGAAAAAAAAATCGCCAAGTAAAGACGCAATTATTTCCCAGCAAAATTTTCTTTGCTTTCGCTCAAAAATCATACGAACTATCTTATAGATGATAAGGTTGAAAATAGCATAGCGCAACGAAATCTTTGTGTATAAATATCTTGTAGTTTCGTCCGCTAAAAGCACTGGCTGTATCAAAGAAATGCGTCTAATGAATGTATTGATAGCTCAAGCTATGTATGTGTATAAGTAAAGTATTTTTAAAGCACAAATGGCCAAGGTGGTGTGCGTGAAGAAGGGGGAAGGTAAGAGACGCTTTCTTTGGACCCTATTTTCTTATAACTCGATCAAGATATTTTGATAATCGTTGATTTTAAAGACATTTTATTGTTGAATATTATTTTTAAGTGCAATGAGAAGAAGGCTTACAGGATAGATCAATTTTTATTCCCACATATTATAGTAAAAACACAAAAACGATTACACGTCTTTACAGTTTAATAAAAATACACGAGAGAAAATCATTCTATCAATTTAAAAATGTATCGAAAATTTATTTGAATCTAGATAAAACATTTACACCTGAATAATTTTCATTTGTAGAATTATTGGTGCATAGATTACTGTGAAATTTCAATCGTAATTCAAATACTATTTACTAGTGAAATTTATGTAGTCGCCTTTCTAAAAAAACTATATGTAAAACTATATGTACTGTATACTCTTCATTGATCAAGACTGTTCGAACGCACAACAAATCACCCCTTATTTCGCCCGACTCCGTCGATCGTCTCAAAGTTGCACGCACACAGAAAGGCACCACTATTCGCTACTACATCGACGCACACGCGCGTACAATTCGCGAGGGGCGCCTGGCCCTTGCGAACTCCTCCTTATATTTTCTTTGTTATGTAAAAAAATAATAATAGGAGAAAGGGGATCTTAAAATCGATACTCAAATACAGTGCCACGTATTGGTTAACGTCTTTGGAAATTCTGGTACATGATAAGTATCGTTATTTATTGGCATGAACGTTACGTGATTATATTTTCTTCTACTTATAACAACAAAACGAATCCTATCCATCAGATTTAAGTTTTCGTTCAGACTATAGATTTAGGAAAAAACAAATCACACAACTAAAATTTAAATACGACGTAATAGTGCTGTTACTTGCATCAATTCGATATTTAAATGTTTTTATTGTAAGTCCAGTTATAATGTAATAAATTGTTCAAGTCGTGTTTGTAATCTATAAATTTTTTATATTTTGATACATGAATTCAAAACTTGATGCAATTTAGTTAATATTTTCCTGACTAACGTAATATACGTCATTATTTCGATATTGTAAACTTGCATTACTAATTTATTTCCTTTATTTTTATCTTACTTTTGACTATGCACGAAAACTGAATACAAAATTATTATACGCTATGTTTGTAGAAAACGGAGTACACGATACAAAATATTAGTAACCACTTAAAAATAAAAAGTATAAAAAATAACTTACCAGCTAACCGCGGCACACACATCCCGTAACAAAATCTATCCCATACTAAACTTTGAAAATCCGTTGATGACCTAAAGTCGATTGAGCATCAAATAGGAACCGGTTATCAAAAATTGTCTTTTTCAAACAAAACTCGCGTCCAGATGGTCGCGACCGCGGATGCTGTGATCTAGAACTGGTTTTTTTTGAATAAACTTTTGTCCTATCGCTTATTTTGATTTATTCGATTTTTAGTGAATGCCGTGTGGGAATTAAACTCAACAGGTACTGTCGAGTGCATTAATCGATATAGCAATTTATAACAAGAATATTGTAGATTGAGAAAAATATTATCTTAATGAAGTATTTTCTAATTAAAACAAATATTTCGATGTAAAATTTTATTTCACATAGCTTATTCTAGTTACATAAAACTTCACTTCTTGAAGTTGAAGTCACATACAAACTTATTGAAATTATTTGATAAGATAGTTCATGCATTTAAGCTACTGTTCCTAACAACTTTAATTGTTCTTGAATCCATTTAGATTAATTGATTATATTCATACGTTTAATATTAATTTAATACGGTATGTCATAAAGTTATCAGGAACAGAATATGTTAGGTCAGTGTCAAGCATGGTCAAAAGATTTTTAAATATTTTCTAGCAATAAAAATTTAAAATTGTTCTCAATATCGAGTAATCTATGCCTTTGAATTCAAAGTATAATTTAAAAACCTTTCAACGGTGACGTATTCACTGACCTACGTTTTAATTGTTATTTTATATCTTTTTTCAGTTACGAAATAAGAATTGTTTATAAAATAACAATAAGCGAAAAGACAATTAAAAGACATAATATGAAAACCTAATAGTATTTTAAAATCAGAATGTAAGTTTATTAGTTAATAAAAAAATGACTTTTGTTTGCGATTGTACTCGACCACTTTTTATTTTCTTGGTCGGCCTCGTTGTTTGGTATAGTATAATAGCTATTGTACGTAGCTATTGAATGTCAATTTGACTAGAACATCGGTTATGATGACATGGCTAAGTGATCCATTTGGAATAATGGTCACGGCAAATACAGTATCTTGTCTTATGTTTTTAGATATGTTTAGCCCAATGATTTTATTTTGACTACGAATTTTAATAAGTCGTATATTACACAAACACATGATGGCAGGATTAATTTATGACAAATATTAGAACGTTCTTATTGTGAATGCAATAATGTTTATAAAATAAATACCATAGTAAAATTACTGCTATAACTATACTAGACATCTGTGTAAGTATAGTATCTAAGTTAACTAATTAGTTTTTTAAAAGTACATACATTTTTTGTATATTTCAATGTCCTTATCTATTTAATAATTTTGCATTTCATAATTTATAAAACTTATACACGATTAGCATTAAAAAAAAATACTAAAATAAAAATAATGCCGAAAAACTTTCGTAATATGTCTTAATAAGTTTATCAGATTTGTGAAAAAAGTTAATGGGTTTCAATAATTGGTTGTTGGTTTCTTTTAAGTGTAGCGAAAGGAAAACGATATATTAAACACAATTGTAAAAAGATTTATAAAATATACAGTTTATGTTACAACAAGGGTATATTAGGCAACTTATATATTTTCGTATTTAATATACCCGATTTTATTTGATTTTCTATGCGTTGGAATTTTTTTTAGGTTTTGTATGTACGTGATGTTTTTATCAAAGATAGCAAAAGCATTTAAGTATAGTTTATTTGAAATATTTCGTCAAAGAGTAAAAATCAAAATTTAAATATTAAGGGGAAGGGTAGATACCGGTCCAGCAGCTGGACAGTCAATATAGTAATGAATCATTTGCATTACAAATAAATTTATTTGTAAAATACTGTGATTTTAGAAATTTAAGAAGTCACTTTTGAGATTACTCTACAAGAGAGGGTATTGCCACTTTTACAAAGACCTAATACGAAATTGTTTTATTGTATGTGGAGGATAATGTCCAAAATAACTGTATTTTTATATTGTGTAATTTTAGAGATAAATATTTACAGTAAGGATATTATTTTTATGTAAGACAGGCAAAATCAGGTAACGGTAGTAGTAACTGAATTTTATTGTAATGTTGTATGTGTATGCGTGTTAGAACGATTTTTGTTTTATGCGAAAATGTATTTAGATATTAAAAATGTGTTCAGATTTTTTGGTGCAATTTGTAAATTTGTTACACTTTGCTTTTTACCGTTTTAGCATTGACTGAATAAATTACTTAATTTTCAAAGGATCGTAAAAATATTTTATAAATACTATATATAATATTCATTTATAAAGAGAATTTAAAAGTGTATGTAACGAGTAGTTTTATTTATTTTTTACAAAAATAAAGTTTTTGAGTCTTGAAATAAATAAAAGAAATATTTTTTCTATTCACTGATAGATGTCGCTATAAAAATTAGTCTCCTAGTGATTTTTTAAGGAACTAAAGTACTGACATCTATTTTTGAATAGATGTACAATGCTTTAGCTATTAAACACTAGATGGCAATGCAAATCTTTATATGAATATTTTACTATAATTTTGGGATTAAAAAAAATACGGTTGATATCAAAATTCCTTTTTCTAATGATCAGTTTTGTTTTAAATTCTGATTTTATTACATGTACATTTTTGCGCTTCCTTTAAAGTCATATCTATAGACAACGGTCACGAATTTTAAAATTGCTTTGGATATAATAATATGTCATTGACTAAAAATCAAACTATAAAACTGCTTTTATAAACCTATCTTATGTTACAGGCAAAGTATTACCATCTTTGAAAAATACAATTTTTCGCATCATCGGAGCGTTCAAAAGAAAATTAGTGTACGGACTACGCTGTAATAGATTTTCAAATTGTTATTTTTGTTTCGTGAAACACATAAAGTCGTTACAATAGATTGAACACTTTCCTTCAACAAAATTTTTGACAAAATATTAATTTCAGTATACTTTTAGGGGGCTTTAGATGTTTATTTAAATACGCTATGAATTTCGTAATTAGAAACGTTTTTGAATATACACATAAATCCTGAATAACAATACGAGGAACCTATAAAATTTAGTAGCATTGTGACTTTAACATTGCAAATTTTTATATTTGCGAAATTCGTTCCCACTTGTCTGATTTATGTACGTCTCTTCCGAAATCCGGCTTCATTATGCTAATAGGGTATGCAATAAAGGGGTTAATGTTAATTTTTCATTCATACACCTTATTTTGTATAAATTTTTAACCAACTTCTAAAAAGGTATATTACGGACTGTCTCTAGCCGATAGTTTTGATAAGCTCATCGTACAAAATGAACTAAAATGTAAAAATCATTTGAATATAATTGATTGACACGATATTTTAAAATGAATAAATTTTCTCATGTACCTGATTTATCGCTATGTCCTCTAATTAGTTACAAGCTAGAAAAAGTTTTGTACTTGCCTGATTGACAAAGTATTCTTTAGCATTGAGCGAATAATCAGTTTTTTATCACATGTAATTTATTAATGAATTTTATATAAATATAGACAATGAAAAGCTATGATAGTCCAAAAATATTTTAAAAGTCAAATGGCTAAAAATGATATCGTTTAAACGAGGAAATGATTAATAATAACCAAACGTTACATTGATAATATAAATAAATATAATTAAAAAAATGCTATCGTCTTAAGCTTTTGGGAAACTTACGCACATAATATTATATATAGCCAAGAAATATGTATCTAAATAATGAAACAAAAAAAAAACAATTTTTGTACCTTTTTAAGTGTTTTTGTTCATAATATCAAAAATAGTAGACTCTTAGATTATGCATAGCTTTATAAGATAAAGTTGGAAATAATTTATTACGAAGGAATTAATAAAAATAGTCGGTCCTTCTAGCTTTCCGCCTGACACTCCTAATGAGAAACGACAGCCGTAATTTGTATTAAGCAGAAAGAGACTATTCTAAAATGTCTGAAAATTTTATTTTTCATTCGATTATTAAGTACAAACCGTTGTTTACATTTTATTAAGAATCGTGCTTAGTATTTTAATGCTGAGGACTTTTGAATACATTTTGAGGTACATTTAAATAGTTAATTTGTTTAGTTAAAATTTATGATTTTTTTAGATTTTAATAATTCAGTTCCTACAGTCTTATAGTATTTAGATGAATGTTGAAGTGTGTTAAATAATAAATAATTACTTTTAATAGTTAAAAAATTCAATAACATTATTTTATTTTGAATACAAAGTATATAGAGTCTCTGGTCCACATTTAAAGCACATTAATTAGCGTCCACTATACTGAAATATTTTTATACTGTTTATAAGTGATAGCTTCTGCAAGTTATAGCGTCTAGTGAATGATGTGTTTTGCGACATCGATAAGTACAACGTTGCTACGCCGTAGCGTCGTAGCATATAACTGGTTAATACAAACTGTTCTACGGTACCAGAATGATATATCACACACTAAATGCTTAACAAATATATCGTCTAATGATGTAAAAGATGGAATTAATTATTGCTATATTTAATTTGAAAACAAAATTTGAATTTTCAGTATTAATACAACCTAGTAAGAATTTTCGGTGTTGTTTGATGGTTTTTCATGGCAAATGGCCGCAAGACTTATTTTGTAGTATTGAAAGCCCAAAAAAATTTTTTTACATAATATGTACTATACGCTAATAGAATGTTGCCTGCGTGTATATGTTTCTAAGATTTTTTCTTTAAAGCCACTTCAGGCATTATGATTATTCTTACGGCTTTTAACTCAATTTGTATATATTTTTTAAGAATGATTCTTAAGAAAGGTATGATTATTTAAGGTACGGTAAAAATGTTTGTTTTGTCATGTAATTAGATTTAAATTTATTCAGTTTTTTGTTCCCATACAAAGTCAGGGCCGGTCACTAGTAATCTATATACAAAATTGTATATTTTCTACTGATATTCCTTAAGTTTTTATGTCTCATATCGTAATACCGAGCTATTCTTCACCATAATAAAAATAAAAGCGGTTAAATGGCGGTTGATTTAAATTGCAAATAAATTAAATGAGAGCAGTTTTTCACGCGGGAAAAGTTTTCACTTTCCCGCCTTTCCGCAAAGTGCCGCCGCGACGTGGTTTTTCTGCTATTAACAGTTTAGTAATTTTACTTCAGATATTTATTTATTAGAAGTGAAAAGATAAACAAAATATCGAATGTTCAATCTTTCTTTATGATGTGAAATGAAGACGTTGTTAGAGTAAATTTAAGAGTGGATATTTGATCTTGTAGTCCTTTTCGAAAATTACATAACAGAATCTAACCAATCTGTGTAACATATCTTTGTTTTAATATTTTTGGTTCCATTCAGCGGTACAAAATAATATTTCCCAAAATTATTTTGAATAGAAAATTATTCAGTCTAAAATATAATCTTATCTGGCGCAGGCCTTGAAATTAATATCAAATATTTCATGCACACACACTACAAAATGAAACTACACTCACACAATCAAAGTTACAAACACATTGAACCGTAAGTGGGGTGTCTTTGTTACATTAAGGAAGGGCAAAGACGGGTGGGGTTTGGGGAGGGCCTATCCGTGTTTTGTATTCTGTGAGCTTGGCCGTTTACGATTTCACGCGGGACACTTAGAGATTTCTACGGGTTTTGTTGGTGATGGCCAGCTATCGCGTTAAGTTAAAACGGAATTTCTTTATTAGAGCCAGCCCTGCGTGATGGAATGTCATGGCCGTATGCATTTTGTGTGAATCTATTATAGACGCTTTAATTAAGATACCGAATTTCATTGAAGTATTTAATCTGAAGTATCTGCCTGATGTAACCTTTATTCCGTTATGACTTTTTTTTTAATCCTGTTCACTTAACTGTTGTTTAATAAGTTCATAGTTCTTTTAAGTTGTGTATAAGCAAAATTTTTGTATTTTCTTAATTTTTGGCATATACGTAATGGTTTAAAACGTTAAGAAAAGTTAAATTTTTTAATTGATTCGACTGCAAAATATTAGCTAGTTTAAGTCTGGACGGTATGGTTAGTTCACCACGTCGACTAAGCAAACTATAAGTTCAACAAAATTATTTGGTTTATACTCAATTTGCTTAGCTAAAACTAATTTGAACTGATATTAATTTTTAATTATAATCCATATATTTGTTCTAAATTTATATTATTAGAATTTATTGTTCATTACTTTCACTGAGAAAACAAAACACCAAATAACCAACAATATTTTTGCAGAAAAAAAATGATCTTCTTTGGATATCTTTGTTGCCGCAAATATAATTTATAATTATTTTCAACTGATGAAATCAACCAAATTTAATTTTAAGATAGTTTTTTTTTTAACTACAAAGAAACATAGCGTCATTTAGTATTTTCAAGCTTTTTTCGTTTTAGCATTCTCTCCACGCGCTGGCAACATTGAGTCGACTCCGTAAAGAAGTGGAAGCTTTGGTTGTGAATACTAATTACTAACTGTGAGGATTTAGAGTCTAACATCTTCCGTTAAATTACTGCAAATTACTTTTTATTTGCTGGCGTTCTTAGTATTTTCCACAATATGTTTTTGCAGTGATATAATTATTTATTGTTGCTAAAAGAATTCATTATTTTAAATTTGTGGTTTTAAAATGATGAGTATTTATCATTATACTAATGTATTACTTTGAATGTAGAAAGTATCATAGAATGCTGGATTAATAGATACGCCATAGCCTATACTTTAGAGATAGAGAAAATGCTGTAATGACATTGTTAAATAATGTGTTTACAAAATATTTTAATGTCGATTTGTGCGCTCTATTAAATTCACTTAGAAGTGAGCGTCTGTTTTCTGCCAAATTATCAGATGCTATTTTTAGGGAGTTACCCACAAAAAGTTTGTCAATTGGTATACCAGGTGGGTGTGTTGTCGCAATATTGAATTAATAAGATTCCTTTAGTTCTTTATTATCTTCATATTAAAAAAAATACTAAAATTTATTTAAATTTTTTACTTTCCAATTCTGTACATATATTTTTTAATTTTATTAAATATGTAGAAAAGGTTTTTATCAATTTATTTCTGCTATTTATCTGCGAATTCCGTTGCATGTAAGATGATTAATTACTAATCATTATTATAATTACAAATTTAGTAAGTATGTATTTACTTTAAAAGTTATCTACTGTAAATTTATGGCCCAAATGACCATATAGTTATTTATGATTACGATGTATCTGAATTATGGATCTTAAATAAAAATACTGGACTGCTTAATTATTCTTAAAGTTGTTACGTATTTTTTTTATTTTATTCTTTTTCTGATACAATATAGCGAAGACCCAAATAACATCGAAAAAACGAACAAAGAAACAGTGAAACATTTCATCAAACAAAACATGTACAATGATAACCATCTCTTCTAATGAAAAGCACTAGTTCTGATTGCGACCCCTCTAACAGTCTTAAAGTTTAGGAACCCACCCACACATGCAAACATAACCCCATCCCACCCACTAAGGAAAGGAAGAAGATATAAACTAACCAAAATTGCGTGACCCCTTTCTCCCCGCGGTTGCCGTAATAAATTACATGGGCAAGCAACAAGCAATGAGTTCACGGAGTTCTCGTATAACTGGACGGCCGCGGGGTGTCGAGGGGGTTAAGGAACGAAAGAAGAAACCCCCCGTGTACACCGCAACGAAAACCGGACAGTCCGCCCACGCAAGAAGCAGGCCTTAAGTGGAGACCATATCGATCTACGCCCCTTTCATGTTCTTAATGCCCACTTCGTTGGATGTACATTAATTATGCTGGACAGCGTGAAATAGAACCTTTCGATAAGACCCACTAAAATTCGAACGCTTTAGAGAATTCTAATTGGATATCAATGTTTAATTCTTAAATTTTACCTGAAATTCGCTCTAAATAGGAGAAATATTTAAAAATTTCGTTGCTGCTAGTCCCCTTATATAGTTTTAACGGTTTTGTTTTTAATTTACGATTTTTAGTATATATTTTTATGTGAGGTAAAAAAGTTTTTTCATTATAACAGTACAACTATTGAATAATCTTTATGCAAAGTGACAGCTCCAATAGGATCTATTGCTAATTAATAATTAACTGATCTTATATCGCATTTTTATCATCTCATCACTTTTTTAAATCAGTGCCATAAAACGTTTTCTTAATTAAATCTTGTCAGAGGTATTAGTTTGGCCCAAAGACAATAATTGTTTGAATTTAGTACATCACAAAAATGATTGTTAGTTCAGTCTATGTTTACGCAAAAAATCTTCTCATTTAATCGATAGATGTTCTCTAGTGGGTAATTAACATCGTGTACACACATTAATCATCGTGTAAGACGAGCGCGGGCGAAAGTATAATGTTTCCGAACGGCGCGCCGAGTGTTATTTACAACTGGCAATTTTTAAACGATGATAAAGTTAGTTGTTCTTTTGTTTAAAATTTGAATACTAAATATGGATAAAGTCTTCATTGATTTATCGTGTTTTCTTAATTCTAAATCTTACAAAATCCAACTCTTTTATATAATGTAGGTATCGCTAAAAAACCTTTAAAATTGTCTGAGCCGTTTTTAGATTATGCTATGGATTTCGAGGAAACGATAGAGCAAAAATATGACGTGACTTATTCATGTAACTGGAATTTACATACACTCGCAAGTACCTATGTAATATGTTGTAACTATATAAACCCACATTAAAGATAAGCAGATCCTCAGAATTGGGTTCTCCTTGGTCCGGGGTGCGGGTGGCGGGAGGCAAGACACTCGATCAATACCGACCCGACTTTCAAACTGTTTTCACCCTCACGAAAGTCGCCCGGACTCCAACCGAGTGGACCGTGATGGTTGTATATAGAGCTGTTGTAACTTACGTCATTCAATGTAATTTAACAATGTAAGATTTCCATCAGCTTCATTGGAAATAATTTAGTCACTTTTGTTTATGATTTCTTGATGCGAGATATTTTCTTTTGTTAAAGCTTGCAAAAGAATTATGGCCTATGTTGAAGGTTTCTTGGTTGTTTTTATTTACTCAATATCCAATAGATTGTCGTTTTCTTTTCATTTGATTTTAAGTAAATTGGCATTGTATCGACTTTTGTTGAACATTTTTTGTTCTTGAGTAATTTTAATTTGGTAGGCATGAATGCTTTGATTATCTTAAAGCCGGTTAATGTGGAATTTATTATCTGTGTAATTTTCTGTCTTCATTGTATTTAAGTCACATCTGAAACAAAAACAAATAATTAGTTGGTTTTACACAACTTTTTATTCAGCACTGTCGTTATAGTAGAGAATCTTAAATTATTTATATAAATGTTGTTGTATCATCTCTATAGAGATATCGGCACGTCTTCGCCTCGCTGTCTTCACGTACGCCTCAACCCTCTCGCGAACATTTTGTTTCGCCTACCACCCCCATGTATCTTATACCTTCTACGGTTCCATTGTAATTGTATTGTATATCTTATCAATATTAATATACAGTGAAAATTAGGCAGCATTTTTTAATCTATGGACACGTTTTTGGGATATTTTTTATGTTGCGACAACTTTTTGGGACTTTGCTATGGATAATGCCCCAAGAATATTTTAAAATCGTTTGATTCCTCTTCAAATATATTTAAGTTAATAATATCATTAGAATTAAATAATTATTTTTATACTGTCTTTAAATAACTTTACGCAATAATTGTCCCTATTTATCTAAATTTATTACATAAACATATGGAAACATAATAATCTTATATTGCTGTCCTTACTGCTGCTATTCCTTAAAGATATTCTTAGAATATTATTATTATTAACGACGTTTTCTCAGGATTATGAAACAGGTTACTAAAATGATTTAAAAACTGGATTATTAATATGTCAACCCGTTGGATGCTGGGGTCTTCTCTGTGAGAACGCAAGGGTTGTTTTGACCTTGGGTCATTCTACCTATTTAAAATACTTCGAGACATCATTAAGACAGCGTATACGTTAATGAGAGTGTTACTTTGTCATAAAAATAACACGAATGTTGGTAGTCCTTATCTTATACCAAACAGATCAAAATTGTAAAAGATAAAAGAAAAACTGTTTATTTTATTCGTATTTAATAAAATAACTTAAATTATTCTCCGTAGATTTAACACACAGTTATGGTAGTGTAATTAAGTTTTTATTTCATATGTAACAGTATGTGATATGTTTAATTTGAATTTATTTATTTATGAAAGTTTGTGTTCCACTGACCCTTTATTATAAGGTCACGTTTAGATCAATTATCGAAAGCGTTCGACTGAATCAAATAACATATTAAAGAAAGGGTGATATTTCGTACATTCGAAATGATCAAAATTATATATTTTTCGATGATTGTTGTTTGATAAAGAAAATGTTAATTAATGATACGCTCTTGATTTGTTTGTAGCGGCCAACAATTCATAAAATCTAAAAGCCTATTTTTTGATTTCACGAGCTTATAGGTAAGTACAATATTTTAAGATAACCTTAATCTAAAATTTATTAATAATTTTGATATATTATGTACTAATTATAAGTCTAATATGAGGGTGTTAAAACATGAAAAAAGTTATATTAGAACCGATGAGAATAAAAACCCGAAGCTCTTGATTCAAACTATATTTTATTATGTCTTCGTCAAGTCCAAATATCTTAAATAACTACCAGTTGAATAAAAATTATAAATAAATGCCTAAGTAACTGTTTAACGAAGACTGTAGTTTCGCGAGTTTTATTTCTATAAATGATCTGAGTTTTTTGACACCAAAGAATCTCTGACGTCATTAAATAATTAGTACTTGTAAAGGAAACAAAGAAGAAACTCTCAAATGTATGTTCCTATGGGAAACACTTCCAACTTGCTTCTAAACTAAAAGTTTTGGTCCACTAACAATTTCTCAAAGCGGCAGTTAACAAAGAACAATCGTATAGTCTTTTATTATGTATACAGAGCAATGTCCATTGTAAATAAGAGATTTAACGCTAACCTAGTGGGCGATAAATTTTAGGGCAATTTAGACTTAATCGTTGAGTACGAAGCGTGCTTGGATCTTTCTGTGGGACCGCGATCAATATATGTAGTACCCAACCTTTGGTGCTGACTTGCTGTTTTAAGTGTTTGTGTATCCATACAAGTGAACTGAAAACTCCGATTCCATTTAAAACGATATTACCCGCATAGAGGAGGGTGAAGTTAACATATATCTTGCGTATTTTTTCGAAAGCAAAAATGTTTGTATAATCGTAATTATTACAGTTATATATTAATTTAACGCATCTTTTTGTCTATGATTACTTTTTTGTACAAAATTTAGTAATTAATTACGCTCGAATTTCCAGGCATTACTCGTAATTATTATATTCGAAGGGTTGTGAACCTCTGTAAAGTAGTTTATAATATGATACTACGCTCCGACTGTACGATTCTCTTCGCTAGAGGCACGCTGTAATAAAATCTTGCCGTCGACGGACGCTTTATGAATATTGTGTTGGCTCTGTAAAAGATAAGGCTTGCCAAACCACTCCGAGATATATAACTTTCCTACGTCCTTTTATTGTTCTCAAAATTGCCGTGTGAAAGTAATTAATTGTGCGATGTACATTATGAAAGTTCTAGAAACTTTATAGTTGCTGAAATTCGCATTAAAGGACATTAAAAAGACTCGGATATTACCTGGATAGTTTCCATAAATTATATCAAAATTCAATCTCGGTTACGTCAGTTTTCAAACGTAAGAACCGCATGCAAACCAGCGTGTTTGCTTAGGAGTTACTATATGACAGGTAAACACGTTAGACTTCAAATACCTATTTTACCGTTGGAGCTCAGAAAAGTTTCCTATATACATAAACATTTAGCACAATTTTCTTAGATTTACTAAATATAAACTAAATTGTAGTTAATTTGGATTGCAGACTTTTTTGAGATACAGAATATATGATTTATATTAGAGTATAAGACACTTATGTAAGTAAGACGAATTTTACAATACGAGATGTTAATTTCAAACACCGATTATTTTTAGGAACTTAAAAGCTAGTACCAAAGACAAAGTCACGGGCATCGTATTGTTCATGTTACTTTGTAACCTATTCTGCTACTCTGTAGTGAATACATAAAACGATCCAACCGTATCATTTAGTAGTTATAAATATAAACATCAAAGGATGTCCACCGGAAAAGCAGATTTATACTTGAACCCAACTAAGATCATAAAAGTATACTATATCATGGACCCGTGTATTAATACCCCACCATTTATCATCACTCACCCCCTCGTCTTTTGTGTAAGAACCCGCAACGGTCGACCAAACAAGTTCTGACAACTAAAACTATTCAAACACGAGCGGTTAACGTCGCAACTTGTACGGTGGCGTTCTTAACTCGGCCGACTCGCTGTAGCTTCAGGAAAATTGGAAAATTTAATATTGCTAATGAAAACTCAACTTTACACTGATGTATTTTTAGTCGATAATTGTATGTGGATCGACGATGATTACATTGGAATATGACAGCGGAAAATATGCTCTGAAGTACGTCAATAAAGTTGGGTTTCGGAGGTTTTGGCGCGGAGCAATTCTCCGGAAGGGTATAGTCGTAAGGAAGTTCGTCGATTATGTTTAGTCAGTTCTGGCTGTGTAATGGAAAGGAAGTAGGAATCGGGGCTGTAAGATGCGGTCGTATAAGGCGGCCATTCCTGTTTAGTCCCCTGGGAGTGGGAGGGGGAGCTATTTGTTTGTTTCTAAGGTCCGTACTTGTCCACAGCTGCGGGTCGGATTTAAATTTCGCACACGCTCTTTGTGGAAGTCTCTGTTGCTGATGAGACGCCTCTTTATAACTTGAAATTGAAGTGTCCCGTAAGTGGTTTTCAGGGAACAATGGCGGAGGCTTAAATAAATATCTCTATGTAATCGAAATTTTCGTGGAAACAAAGGAAACTGACATACTATTGAAACACTTAGTATTACTTAAACTAGGGTTATTTGTTATTTTTCTTGAGTAAATAATGACTCAATACTATAAACGTCAAAGTTATTTCAAGTTTCATAAAGAAATTTTGAAAGAAAAATTCTTAAAGAAATTTTGTACTAGCTTCTGCTAGCGGCTTCGCTCGGGTTCATTTCGATTTTTACACCTTGGGTTACATTGTTGAACTTTTACTAAGGAGCCTTATTTTTTAATTATAATACAGCCTTCCCTAATAAATGTACTATCTAACATTGAAAGAATTTTTCAAACAACAGGAGCGGTTCCTGAGATTAGCGCGTTCAAACAAACAAACTTTTCAACTTTATAAAGATTTATATACTTGTTTTAACGAGCAAGAGACTTCTTTTACTTATAAACACTTGATATCTGAGCTATTGATGAATTATTTATACCATCGCAAATTGGAAATTAATAGAGTGGAACCGAAACGCATTTTAATCACCTTTCAATTTAAACGAAGCTTATTCTTAGCGGAATTTTGACATTCACTTGTTTTATGCAAGTACAGATACGGATAATACGGATGACAAATCATCATACAACTGCATAGATTCCCATAAAATATAGCTAAGAACCATCCGGATATCGCAACTGTCATATAAAAATCGTATCAAAATCGCTTCATTCGTTTAGGATTTACGACGTCATAGACAGATGTACCATGTAAAAGACGCGTCAAACATATGATATCCCACTTTGTATATCGTAAGACGGTTAAAAATTACTAGAATAAAATGTTTATATGTATATGTAATATTTGGATATGATGGAAAGCGAATCTGTGACCCTTTTATAAAATTTACGGACTTTCCGCTATACGAACTAGGCCGACAAATTTAGGTTTTGTTGAAAATTACTTTACTGATAGTCTAATAGACATTCTTAGTCAAAGAATGGGTCGCTATCATGTTATTAGTGAGTAGTGAGCTCATTCTTGCGGTTTGTACCCACGTACATCGTTATAATGCTGGGTAACACTAGCTAGTGGCGAACGAACATATGTATTACTTTCTATATTTATTCATGAGATTCCTTACGATAAACCTTTATTAGGACTTATAGTGAAATTAAAGTCATTATTAAAGAAATAATGCGTCGTTATCTATTTTAGTACTTGTTGAAATTTAAGCAAGGTTCTGTTTATGTAAAAGAAAATTTATTTGAAAAAGTGACGAAAGTCTACTTTTATTTTAGTGATATTTAAAATGTTCTCAACTGTGAATACTCATATGCTATTTGAAACATATTTCATTAAGACTGAATTCATTGTTAGATGAGAAAGTCTTTAAAAATAGTTTTGGCTTTCTATTTTCTATTAGACTAATCCAGCCTTTCTAAAGTTTAAACTTGATTAATACATGTATTTAGCGATTTATATAGATTAAATATTTTAAATAATATTAATTAAGTATATCATATTTAGATTTAATTGCTGGATGTAATAATTAGATAGTTAATTAAAGGAAAGTGACATGTGACGTCATTAGCTTAGAAGAAAACATGTACATATGTTGAATATAGTGAATGAAATACTAATGTAACACAAAATCAATAGAGTTAAAACACATCTTGTGTTGTAGAACAAGTGGGAGAGAAGGGACAAATGACCCAATTTCCTTGAGTGTTCCACCGGCCCTTCAATAATCTTCATTCGCCCGTGAAGGGACCTATATTGGCAACACACTTGAAACACACGAGAGGTTATTTTTATAATTTTCCGCGATTTCTTTTTTCAAATTATTAACCTCAGAGGATCACGTTCGACGAAACTACTTACTCCATTCTTACATTAAAATATTTTCCAGTCTACGTATTCAATTATAACATTTTTTAAGCTACAAATTTAGTAATAATATAAAAAAATGAAAATGTTTTCTGAGTATATTCTCAACCGATAAACGTTAAAACTAATTTTTCTTCCAGTCAGTAGTGGACTCTTAGAAATTATGGAATAGTCTTACTTTATATAAGCGCATAGAGTATACCTACATATTTATACAATCTTGATAAGTAAAAGATAGAAATGTGTCTGTCTTTCCACCTATTAATGACATGAAAAGACGAAGGCACCCATTAAATGACGACTAGTTACATAGATAATAAATATTTATACACTATATTGATATGCACGTTATATAAAACATTTGTTATGGAAATATATACTCCTACATACACATTATTATTCCCGATAATCGATCATTTCCCATAGGGATAGCCATATAATGTCATTATCTAAAACGTGTGAGATCGAAGTCTCTGACATACATAATTAGTTATCATTATATAATTTTAGCGCAATAATGACACCTAATACGCGGAGATAAGGAATATGCATACAAAAGGAAATTTTTAAAGTATTTTATTAGGAAACTTATGATCTAGTAAATTAAGGCTTATTTAGTCCTTAATTTTAAGAAGGAATATAATATAGGAAACATAGATACAATGTCTAAGCTTGTAAGAAGGTACAGTGCAGAACCGATGGAGCATTTTCATTAAAACTTCAACGACTTCCGATGACTAGAAGTTTTCTAAAACGATTCTGTTTTGTTGTGTTATTTCATTTATATTAGAAGCCATTTTTGTCACATGGACTTAATTTTTTTTAGTACTCAAAGTAAATTTTATTTTGATCCCGAAACATTCGCTCAGATGCAAAGAATTCATTAAAGTTTTAATGCAATTGGACATATAGAATCTAAAAGCAATTTTATTTTAGAAGATTAATTAAAAAAAAATTATGATAAGTTTTGACTCAATGAATCTATGCTGTTATACGTATGAAAATATATGTAACTAACCAATAAAAACTAAAATACTTACTGTAAGTATGAAAATTAATATTAGGAATACAAAGATGCTGTAGAAGACTAAAATTCGCCATTTTGCAATTTCACCCCTTCATCTTAAACGATACCTTATCTTCACCCCAGCGAGTGACCCCTATCTCCAAGGGGTGCTACGCCCCCTGGGGGCCACACCCTCACTTATTAGTCCGTCAATCTCAAACTTTAAGTAATATCTGTAGCTTGTACACTTATTGATTTATCGGGATCATAATAATAAGTTGGATAAGCCAACTGGATAATAAGTTATTGTAAACTTTGTTATTTTCCAAGAATTTTACTAATAATTTTAAGTATACGACAAATCATTTAACCTAAGAATAGGTTTTCTTGAGTTTTAGCTACGAATTCTCATTTTCGATAGTTGTCAATCAAAATAACCGCATCGAAATTGGCCTACTCATTTAGGAGCTACGATTCCTCAGACTGACACAATCACGTGAAATTTACTAGCTCTTTTTTGCACAGCGTCTTAAAAAGTAAATTTTTGTTTCGCAGCGTAAAACCATCAATTAATTTTAAACGTAATAGCTATATTTTCACTTTGTTACATATACACGACATTGACAAGACACGACAGTGGATTGCAAAACTTATTGAAAATGTAATTCTGGGAATAATAGGCTTTTGTATTTTTAAATATTACACTTTTACGTGGTTTTTGAACGTATTAAATTTACTACAACACGTATTTTTCTTATTAAGTTATATTAAAAGCGGCATATCCATATTTGACCTTACGTTAAACATCAATGTCAACTTAAGAAATATTTAAAATTGCTGACTCTGTTTACTATATGACTATATAATCGAGAACGTACAAATATATATCATAACTGAAGTTAATAAACGGTTTTAATTGAGACAAATATATATTTTTTTACCTATAGGGAAGACTGTCTGAGTGTAATCGTTGAAAAAGAATTATTTCGAATTAATACAGTTATTTTTTTTCATTTATTATAAAAATATTCTATGCAAAAACCAAAATAAGTAATTCATATTAATATCTATTTTTTATAAGTTTTATAAATGTACAAAATACTATTTCTAATTTTAAATTTACATTAGCCATTTAATTAGTTAATAGATCTCATCGTAAGCCGGTGCCAGCTTAAGGCTACGTCCTTAATTTAAGCCACCCCAGTCTACCCCAAGACATATTTCATCGGAACTCCTCCTTAACTGCCGTCCGACGCCCAACTTTCAGTAATATTTCACTGTAAATAATATACAAGATACGTGAGATGTTTCGTTTTGAACTAGTTATTACTGTATCGTTTTACATACAATGGATTACATATGGATAAAAAAAATAATTACTATTAACTACTCGTATAAAGTTAATTGCTTGAAAATAGTAAAATCTTGTGTATTATCCACGTAAGTTTCAAGATATCTAATACATTTGTCGTCGTAAAAAATATCCACACAACATGTAATTGTCACTAGCATTTCATTTAAGTTGCCTTTAAATAATTAACCACATTCTTAAGATCGAAGCTAAAATAACAAATCCACGTAAATTAACTGAAAACTGAAATTCTTAAAAAATCCCATGTTACTTCAATGATTCAATGAATAATAAATATAGAATGTTAAAAGGGATTTATAACGAAGGCCGAAAATGTACTAAAAATAACTTCTAACATGTTATACGTCGGGACTTATCTCTATTTCTAAGAGGCAGTTTAGATAAATTAGATAGCGGGGGTTCCTCAAATTTGGCAATCTAGAATGTTGTTACACTATTTAGGGTTATCTGCAAATAGATATAGCGTATATTCCTAAGAACGTAATAGAAATTCTCGGAAACTTTACCATCATATTCAAAGCATTAGAACTTTTTAAGCAGGAATCAGTGATTTACGTAATGAGTCAAAACTTTCATACTCGAATGATGCCTACTTGGCGTGCGCTTAAAAAGAGACTCTGGCTTAGCAGTCTTAGTTGTCTTGTCATTGCATTTCTTTAACAACTCCTCTGTTCGGTCATGGCACGTCAACCTAGACTTTAGTTTATCCACCTTTGTGTTTCGCACTTGCCTTGTTATATGTATTTGTGTCGACTATTTCTATAAGAATCTAGACGAATATGATCATCTACACAAAGCGTTCTGAAATATTAGTCATAGGATATATTTTGGATTACCTATAAACAAACTATATAGATAATCTAAAGTAATTATAGTTTTGTCAGGCGAACGTCAGTTCATAAATATAGGCTGAATAAAATACGAAAATCATAGTATATAAGCATACATAAAGTTAAGGATCCATACTAAGTTTATATACGTCGGAGCTTAAACTTATCACCCGGGCTATTCAGAAACAAACTAAAGGTACCCAAAATGTTTACAAAGCATTTGCTTAATAACAGAAACTTTAGGGAGGCTGGGTCGAATTCTCCTAATACCTTCTGTGTGTATACGACACGTTTGTGTGAGTGCCGCTATCGTTAAGGTTTTGAATACATTGTTCATTTAACGTATATTTTTTGCTTTTTTTGTTCTTATAAAATGTACTATCAAAAATACGTCTTTATAACTGGCTGTCTTATGAGATCACCCACAACCTATCAAATTATAATATTTGATGTGAATTTATATTAGTTGAGTAAAATCACCGTTAGCACTAACTCGTAAGGTATATTAACTTCTGCTCTTTAGTTTCGCTGTTATTTACAAGGAAAACAAATAATACTATGTTATGAAATAAACACGATTTCAAAAAATAGCTTACGAACTTACAAAGGAATACATGCATAGTTAAACCATTACGCTAAAATGTGATAGTTGTAACAAATACATAGAATATAGCATATAATAATCATGTATTTTTGTTATCATGTGCATTTTAACATTACGTACCTATGCTATACGTAGTAAATAATAATAATTAATAAATTAAATTGTAGTGATTAATATCCAAGTAAGCAGTGTAATTAATAAAAACATATAAATTAAATAAGTTTATCCTATTCTGAACCAATGACAATGTATATATTTTTAGCTAATTTAGTTTAGTTACAGTGTACAAACGCCCTTAGACGAAATGTGTGTGCCGAAATAAGTGTTGCCATGGCGACGTATCTTAAAGATCTCCCTCTGTACCTCGTCTCAGTTTTCTCCTTTCTCCTTTGCGCGTGTTTCTTGTGGGGAGGCGTGGATTTGTATAGTTAGCAAAATAATTGGTAAAAGAAATAAAAAAACTATGTACAATTAACTATTGTCTCCACATGTATATTATTTTTTTGAGAAAAATTTGTATTATCTAATACCGCTCCTATCTAGATATATTAACTTAAAACACTCTTATTGCTTAGGTATTCAAATCAAAATATAATTATATACATTATTTTGATTTTAAACTTGTTATTGAAATAATTTTCAACCATCATTTAGGATGGCATTTCCAGATTAAAAAATATCTATTCATTGCTGTGGCTATTAAACAGTGAAGCAAAACAGTATTTTCAAAAATATTTAAACTTTTTTGCTGCCCGTCCTTTTGGGTCGGGCGGGTCTAATGTAGTGGCCTGCCCCCACGGTTCCCACAAGCCATAAAATTGTAAATTAGTGATGAGCCAGCTACCTCGCTTATCGATTGATAGTTTTGTCCGTCATCGGCGGTATCGATTATTCTTCTAAAAGATGAATATTTTTAATCGCTGCTGAATTTATTCAACGGTTTTATAATGTTTTTATCAATATTTTTATATAGTTTTGTAGATTAGTAACGTTAATGTATGATTATTACGTAATAATTTTAATTTTCCCTGGCGGCCATATTGTTTTATAGAGCAGGAACGTTTAAAACTTGCTTTGATTGTTTAATATTAAAATGTACAGAATACCTCCGAATAATAACTACAAAATGATTACCTATCAAGTATTAATGTAACTATATGTAACTGTAACCCCTTGCAATATAGGACTGTACGAATTAAAACGTGTTTACTAAATAAATTTTAACACTGTTTAAGGATTACGATTATAAAACTATTATCCAGCCGCTTCATTTGCTTTTCAGCCTGTACTGTAATTTCATATCAGTAATTGTACTGAAAAGCTTATACGATTCTATCCTATTCCTCTCGTATTTCGATGTAAATTTAAACCAGGTTATCCAAGTGTTAGATTTTTTTCTATATACGTATAAAAAATGTTAAGAAACAAAACAGTTCAACATACCTCAGTTTATAAGAAGACACCAAAACATTGTTGCCGCTACAGCATCTCGGTACAAACTAACTAAAAATCGAAATTACTAGTAAAGATTTCATAAATATTGATAAATGAACTGGTCAAGGAGTTATGTTAATACTCCTTTTGTTATTTACCGGTTCTGACACAAATTAAGGGTGCTGAATCTTTGACAAATTTAAATGTGCACCTCGTTTTTGTAATGTGAACGGTATTGCGTTGTAATAAAGTTGAATTTTTATTTACTGTATTACTTAATAGTTTGTCGTAAGTAAAGGTGTGTGCATATGAAATAAGTTGGATACAGCAGCATCCCCTTGTTGGTAGAGTTGAACTCTTGGTCATTTTGACCCGTGGTCATTTTAGTTTGAACTTAGTGTCGTGAGATTATCACTGAGAAGAGATTCTGTGGGAACCATTCAGGCTTTTATTACTGAGACGCCGGTTTATATTGAACTAGTTCATATACCTCTTCGTCTGTGTTGATGGATTATTTAGAGTCGCTTAATTATTTCTCGAAATTGACATCGGTTACTATGTTGTATATATTGCAATTTAAAACATATTTGCGAATAACCAGAGATTTCTTAGCTTAAGTTGTACATACACTGATATATAATTATAATATTATATCTAATTACATTGAAAATGATTTGTAGAAGCTCCTAAAATAATGTATTGATTACTAAAAACATAAATATGAATTTTTATATGTACATTGACGAATACTGTTTAATGTACATAAGAAACTTTTAGACATGTTTTACATTTATGATTAAAATCAAAATTTCTGACCACATGAAAAGCACGTTTTTCTTGTGGTTCTTAATGCATGGAAGAAGCGATCATATAGTCGAAAAAATTATACATAGTCTTAATGGTCGAGAAAGTTAAGCCCATTTTCCAAAGCTTAAACAAAACAAAAAACCATCGTCCTCGAATCGTTGACGAATTAATGATATCTTGTTTATGGCGAACCATCGAGTATTGAGTTTCAATCAGTAATTCACAATTAAACCCTCAGTTGTGTAAAGGAAGATTCCATCTTCGAATATTGACATTCTACGTCTATGCTCGGTATGATATTATATTTCTTGCGTTTAAAGGGTCGAACATCCACTCCTACCTCTGTCAGATTAATTTCCTGTATCTAATTGTCTGTCTACGCCCTTAACGACGCACATTTACTGACTTTTATAATGTTTAACATGTAGTTTCTTGCAATTATTTTTGAAGAAGAAGTTTTATTTGAATTACTTAGGAATTTTCGCCTACTAAGACGTTACTTTAAATTATAGTCAAAGTACTGTTTTTTTATAATTTATAAAAATAAAATGCATCATATTCCTATTGAATAATTATTTTGATATTGTCTGAAAATAATCCTATTTTATAGAGAAATCACAAATAGAGAACTGAAATCACAATCCGGTTTACAGAAATAGTATTTTCTTGTTAAACACGTGTTAGTTGTTATAATATGTTGCAGAGATTTATGTTGGAACTAAGTTTATTATCAAAGAGTCAAAACTCAATAGGATTTACGATCAATTTCGAATATTATCACTATCATACTTAACATAACGGTTCAAACAAATATGAACTACGGGCATAGTAGAAAGTAGTTTCTATAACAATAATAAATTTTTATAATTATTATATTCTTTATGGATAACAGTAACCTTCAGGCGTTCAGAAAATCACACTGGCTATTAGAGGTACAAAGTAATTAACGCAACGGCACTTTACTATCGTTTCGTGCAAATTACTTACTAACTAGTAAGTTATAAGTTTGAAGCGGTTTTCTACGCGACTTACGAGTACTTAAGTAATGTTGCTCGGAGCGTGACTAAATGAATGAGACAAGTTGAGTTTCAATTTAATTTTTTTTTTATTAAATTTACTTTAAAAATTTTAATATAATATAATTTAACAACTGACAATCTAATTAATTAGAAATAATAAATTTACGTCTTCTTTTATAAGTATTTTTTATAATGTAATACATGTAGCATAATAGATTTCTAATCCACAATAGTAAATAGTTTTTGTCTTCTTTGCGACAAAAGTTTGATATTTTTTATCGTACAAAATATCATAAATATACAGTATTTTGGTTATGAATAAAAATTGCTAAAACATTTCCGTTTCACTTGGACCACCTACCATACGCCCTATGCCTTAGGGTGTGTTATAAAATATATACTAACTATAACTTATATAAGCGCGATTTGTAGATTTTATCTTCGTTTACTTTCGCTGCGAAATTCAAGCTTCTAAAGTTTAAGCTACTAAGTAATGAGGTACTACTTTTTAAGGCTTCGTTTAATAGGTAGACTTGATTCTTACCACAAAAACATTTATAGATGCTGTAACTGATATGTATAATAAAGAAAAACTAATTAAATGTCTAAGTTTGTTGATGTTTGATTCTAAATTATATTTTTAGAAAAAGAAAATGTTGTTAACCGTGACTTAACATATTTTCTACATATTTTAATTAGTTTATTAAAATAACTGATTAGTACATTTTATAGTAATACTTTATACAAAGAAGTTATTCACATTTACAAATATGATTTTCGAGATATAATTTAAATAATTGTCAAAAAGATTGCCTCTAAAATATATCTTCTGTATTTTGTTATCTAGTTTCAAGTAGACGTATAGAACAATGAATTTCTTGAAATAATGAAATTCATAGTCGGATAAGAATCTGTTTAGGAGAGGTTGAGTGAAACAGAACATGTGTAGGTAGTGGTAACAAGTTTTCATGCGTGAACACGCCGACCCTATTGTGAGCCCACTGTGAAATCGTAGCGTAGTCTTGCTTTATTTTTAAACATCCCTTTAAGTCTCTTGTCGATTGCGTCATCTTGTTTTGTGATTCATAGCACATCTAAGCCCTAGTAATACTATGAAGGTTTTTTTTGTTATTTTAGACATAATATGCGTGATTTCATGCGTACCTTTTTTTGTTGATTCTAAAGTATGAAACAAACGCTCGTAATCTCGATGGTTTTTCGATATTGAAATATAGATTTATAGTCTATGGATATATTATATAGTAATTGTTAGTTTTTTATTCATTTGGCTATAGATAAAATGTGCGCCCGCGTGAAGCCGCGAAGGCAGCTACTCAAAACTATTTCAACAGTATAAACATGTAGTAAGAATATGTATGTTCATTTAGAAATGATTAAAATGACACGTGTTGTAATAAAGCGAAGCCCTTTCACGTACACTGGGACACTATTAAGATTGTGGAAAACCGTTTTCCCACAATTTTCCGCTCCAGCTGCGTTCAAACGAGTTTCTCCGCGTTTCCTCGTTCACTCGTTCTAATGACCTGAATATTTTAGGTTTTAGGGGTCCCTTGCTGACGACCTTATGGTGACACTATATTACGACTACTCGTGTTATCTAAGAACTTTAGAAAATAATAACAAAATGTGGGGATTTTGTTGGAATAGTTTCGAAAAATAGTATATATTCATTGAATTATCATTAAATCGCTAAATTTATGCTTAATATATAACTACTAAGTTATATATAATATACTAATATTTTGTATTTTAATTTCAATATTGGTCGTTCAAGTGATTTCTTAAATTATTTCTTTATAAATCCCCGATGTAAAAAATTAAATTATAAATTTAACGTGACTGACATTGTTATCGTAACTTTAAACGAATGTACTGTATTTGATTAGTTTTTTTTTTTTGTTAGAAAACTAACATGTTCGACATTGTATTTAAATGTAATTTATAAATTTGTTCAGACCTTTAATAATTTACTTTGATGTTACTTGATCCTTTTCAATATAGTATTTTTTAATTTATAATTTCGATTTTTCCTTGCTACCACTTATCAGTAATTCTTAAAGCTCTTAATTCATAGGTTTATTTCCTATAAAATACAGGAATATTAAAGATATGCAATTTGGAGATTATTTTCCGGAACGTAATTCCCTTCAAGAGAATTACAGTAACGTTGAAACAAAACAGAAAGGCCAAATGGGAGTTTGTCTTGTATCGCAGGTGGCCAGTAAGCTGAAGCTAAACTGGTTATAACAAGTTAGGGGGGAGGGTGAGGCTAACTGGATTCCTCCAACTTTGCGCGCTAGATAATGATCTTCGCTACGTGGGTGCTAGGAACCCAAACGGGCGGACGAAACGCGGCTGTTAAACGCTCGTTTATAATAACATTAAATCTATATGATTTTTCCGATTAATCATAAGTCATATAGATTTAATGTATTTTCCAGTCATCGGTAATAATTACTTATTAGTCATATTGAAGTGTTTAGGGAGTTCCATTCCATTGACTTTATAGACAAATGTTCATCCGTTCTATACCTACTTTAAAAATATTTTTTTCAGTTCCCATATATTAGAATTGGAAATTCGATACGTTCGATACTTAAAGCGTAGATACCATTGATCCACTTACATATATTATATACACTATTCTAATAAAATCATTTTTATATTAAATTATTCATTTGACAATTAATACCTGAATACCTGTAACGTCAAACTGGACAGCATTTGTATGCCAAAGTTTTTTTTTAAATTAATGTTTCTAAAGCCAGCCAGCCAGATTTTCTTACAGAAAATACATAACTATTAAAAACCATGAATGCAGAGAAAATGACGGCATCGCTGGTTCGATATTAAAAATATTGTGAATGTAGAAATGTTTATCAAAAAGTATTTACCCAAAAATAGATATAAATATTTGTGGCGTTGCTTATTGTGTTGTCATGGCCGAAAATAAAAACTAAATATAAATTCGAACATTAGAACAGAACGTCTATAACACCAATTGCTATACCACAATTGTATACGTAGTCTACAGAGCACGTCTCAATATTATTATACATTATACCAGTGAAGCTAGTATACTATATTTTTTATACCAGTGCCGAGGCTAAAAGTGAACATTGTACCATATACCCATTTTGTATTCTTTCTGCCTCGTCCTGTAACTTACAGTAAAATAGACAATTTAATAACATCGAGTGAAGTTATTTACAAACAGTGACTCCTCTATATAGTTTTAGTTGAAGAGAAATTGTTTCTGCTCAAATAAATACGTTTCCTACATTATAATTTTGTTATTGTCACAGAATTCTAATGGAGAATCTTATTTCCTAAAACTTCGTCCGAAACTACATTGTGCCAGATAATTTCACGTACATTTACATATTAGTGAAAAGGGTGAAGATCAGGGGGGTTTGAGGTGGCGGGGGGTGCTGCCGGGCTTCGACCCCTCCGTGGTAATTGGTCGAAGACTGTCTTCATCGCACTTCTGTGACATTCGTTGACGATAATACGATTGCGAGTCGAGATAATCAAGTCACGCTTTGTGAGAGGCTGATGGAAAATGTCCCTTTTAACGCAATATACTGATGACGTCTTTAATCACTGGATTCCGATTTCAAATAGTCATAAGTTTATCGCCACAGCAACGTAACTGTTGATATAATTCCTAAATTAACAAAAATACGTTACATTTACGTATTCAAAAAATCTTATTTTTATGTGCACATAAGTACTTTAGGTATATACATTATTACATTCGATCTTGTATTACCGTATTTTGAAGAACAAACTGAGATAATCAGTTTATATTTTTGGTGATATGTTATTGAAATTAAAAATTATTGTCTTTGCACTTTAAAAATAAGTTTAATGTAGAATTGCATCTTGTAAAAGTTTGTTTTCTTGACATAAATGTTACAAATGAGAATTACCATAAATAATTACGAATTATATTTTAAAATTTGCGCTTATTCAATATTATACACGAGTGTTTATTTATTACCATAGCACTCATACATTAGAATAATCGTTACAAAGGGCATTACATATAATGTTTTTTATTATTTTGGAAAAACTTAAAAAAAAGGTTTTATGATTGTGTCATTTTAAAAAAAAAGTAATCAGCAAGGACGTTAACGGCTTTTACGATAACAGTCGTGTCGCCCCCTAGGGCTCAGTAGTGGTAACAATTTGAAAATGTTATATTGTAGTTTTAATACATTAATTTTTTGTAAAAAATAATTTTAAAACAATTATAAATATTAGAAGAGTGAAATATTAATTAAAACATAAGATTTTTTTAAATTTTAATTGACAAACTTTTGTGCAATGGTTAGCTCTTAAGAGCATTTCGAAATTAAGGTCACTTAATTACATATTATGAAGTTACAGTATCGGAAGAATTCAGTATCGTTTTAACTAACTTATTTAAAAAAATAAAATCTCATAGTTTTCCTATTAGATAAAAGAGGGCACTACTAGCGGATGTGTATAGTAATATTTCTTTAGTACATTTTATGTTCTCTACACCACCATGAAGCCAATTTATTTTATTCAAAAAAAGCATCTTTTTTACGTAAAGCGGTACAGTAAATATTTGTTTTAAATCATTCTACGTATTGAAGTTACTTATTCTATTTCGAATTTTAATTGAGAGTTCTTAACCTTGGCTACCATTCAATTTATAATTTTCGTAATTATATAACAATATTTATTCATAATTCCTAAATAGTAAATTTTTAAAAAATATAAACATACACCATTTTAAAAATTAATAGATCTAACCCGAAAAATTATAAGGCGATTTTTTGCTTCATAATGGTACTGTTTGGTCTATTGAATCATGACAAGAAACCTTTTAGTTTATTTAGGTATTTAAATTTAAACTTTTTAAAGAGTATTTGTTGTATTTTTTTGCTAACATATATTTTTGCATATCTAATATTACACACATACGTATTATTATGCTTTTTCTCGTAGAGGTAGACAGAGGCGACGGCTTTCCACCTTTTGCGGTCCGGAAAAACACCTTTCACTTCCTTTAAATCCATTAATGTTTTATACGTTCGTCGATGGAACATTGTCGTGAAGCGTCCTTTTCTTTGAAATAGAACTCAAACATTTAGCTGTTTTTTTACAGTGCTTATATATTTCATAATATATTATCTACAGGTATTATATAGCTTTTTCTGTTTAAATATCTTTAGTCGTAGTTTTTGCGTTCACTTTAA
>JAOSYY010000003.1:8095575-8110096 GCA_025727935.1 Hebomoia glaucippe
ATAATATATTATCTACAGGTATTATATAGCTTTTTCTGTTTAAATATCTTTAGTCGTAGTTTTTGCGTTCACTTTAATTCAAGTACAAAGTTAGTTTAACGGTGAGAGTCAGTGTACATGATAAAATAAAAGAAGCCTTGATTATTCTTTATAATATTAGCTAACTACCCGTAAAAGTCCCTTCAAGATCAGTACAGCCGATTCGGAGATAAACCAAAAGAGACAGACAAAGAAACATTTTATGTATATGTATATCATGTGTTGTCGTAAGCGTTTAGAAAACTAGTATTTGATTTTACTTACAGATACTACAATTTTATTTATTTAATACTACTCGTGACATCTTTCGAGTCTTCGTTTGGTCGAGCTAGAACCTCCAGTCGGTCGTATTTTTTGCCTTTGGCATCCAGTTCATGATTCCGTTAGGAATCATTTATTTTTATGGATGTCTAGATAGTACTTCTTTGCTTGTTTGGCACCCATTGAAGTGTATTAAGAAAAAAACTATACTGCACAGAGATTAATGAATAGAATTAATGTTACATGTACGTATTACTATTACTGCACATGTACTATTACTGCTTTCGGAACAAAATTATATAATATAGATGTAATCTTATACGAGCCTTTAATAAAATAACTATTTAACAAACGACATCACAGAGAACAGCAAGTTATATTTGTTTTCCTGCGCTCTAATAGTAACGGATTTAAAAAACCTTACAAATATGTGTTTAATAATTGTATCAATGTTAATTTTATTATATAATTGGTGTTATTTAAATATATACCCGCGGTGGTCTATTTTCTTCATATATTTTAAATCAGAATTATATATTTGTGGGAATTGTCATACTTAGACATAATTCACGTTCAACAATAATGTAGTTCCATTTTATAACTCCATTTTGTAAGTTTATATATTTAAGGGTCACGAAATTTTCAATAATGTTTTTATAGCACTTTGCAATGTAATTAGCCTCTTTTGTATATGACGCGCTAACAAAAGGCACAAAATCTTGACAGTAAATTGTAACCTACTTATAATTGCTTCAAAGATGAATATTTGTCTAATGTGTGATTAAGATAACAAATCTATAAGTTAGACTATAATTAGAAAACATAGTATATTATGTGAGATTGTGTCTGGGTAAAGATGAAATAGACCTAATTTGATGATAGAACGAAAAATTAAGCTATTTTTTATTTATTTGATACATATTATTCTGTATCGATATATTTTCCATGTGTTCCTTAGCGTGGGAATAACTCATATTAGTATTTCACTACGTTTAACTTTCTTCTCTTAAAATACATTGCAATTATAATACATTTAGCAAGTAATTATATAAATCAATTTTTATATTTTATTTAATTTTAACCTAAGTTTCTGCTAAGTTAATAAATATAATATCGGACAATGAACCTGTACAGGTAGTGTTTCATTTCAATTAAATTAAAAAAAAAGTATCATAAAAATGTGGAAAGTATTTTTTACTGTATCTTCAATATCTTATACGCGATTCTTAATAAATATATTATTAAAATTATAATATATTCAGTTTGATATCTTTTTACATTTTTATAGAGGTCATGAGCTTCTGAATTATTTATTTGCATTTAAAATGGCAGAACAAAATCTATCATCTTGACGGTATGTAAAGCCTGTTATAAATAATACACTTAACTAATTAGGTAAAAATTCCGCCACAAGCAGTAAACAATTTTTAAGTAAAAACTTAAAATGTTATAAAAATGCTGATGTTAGGCGAAGCAGCGAAATGCACAAGACAATGTGTCATTACGGAAACGCTTATTATGAAAATGAATAAAATAGTAAGTTATAAACAAATAAAAATACAATAACTCTAAAAATAAATACGTTACAAATAAACATGTAAATTCTAAAGTTTCACTAAAGAAAAACCGTTATCATTATTAAAATAATCATAAAAATCAAAGCCTTTTTGAATGTTGACAAAAACATTTTTGTTTATAATTTTCATTAGGTTTTAAAAATTATTTTAATACTATTCTTACATGTTACTAAAAATATATGTATCCAAACATAAAAATATAAGTAAAAATTACTTTTTAAACATTCCTTGGATATTAAAAATATTTATGTCCACATTCGTTATCTAATCTAAGTACTTAAGTCTAATCCTAATATAAGTAGTCTTAAAATCGGCGTATGAATTAAGTTGAAATTATAATCGGTCTTCGTTCGCCGTCGGTAACATGGCGGCCAGCGAGCACCCCACTCACCCTCGCAAATCTAACCCCCTACATAGATTGCTTTTTTGCGAGCGAGCGGGACTTCCATTGCCAAATGCTTTCGTTCTAAAATATTTTCTACGCACACAGCTTAGCACAACAAAATCAACTCTATTTTTATATAAATAAAGCACAAACTAAATGGAGTATCACAGATCTTTCACGCCGTTTCGATTCTGTTAACGTTACATGAAAAGTGTGAAAAAGTGAAAGAGACGGATAGAGAGCGCCGTCTCGGGCGGGGCCCAAGTTTTCGTGAGTCGTTCATAGCTTAGTCGTTGCACTCTTCGCACAGAACCAATTTACGCCTGCGCGAAAGAGATAGAGATGTTTTTCGCGTTTTCTTTTTTTATTTCTGGTCTTTATGTTTCGGGAGAAAAATGGTGCGTTTTGAACGGTATGAGTTGGGTAGCGTTGCGTAGCGTGTAATGTTAGGGGGTCGCTTGTACATACAATAGTATAGATAATGAATAGAGCAGAATGTTTAATCACGGTTTTTGGAGTACTTAGTACCGGGACGCGGAAATATGAGATAATTATGGCCAAAAATGATTTTCGATTTTGATGAAAATTATATTGCAAAAGTTTTTAATGACACACTGATAGGTTTACTAATGATTTCGCTACGGTTGCTGTATGTAAACGGTTCATTTGATATTCTCACTGTATTTTAAATTGCATTGGAAATTACTGGAGAGTTCATGTAAAATAATGTAGTGGTTAAAAGTTACAAATGAGGTTATACAAATGGGACTCCTTTATTCTATTGAACTCAAATAGAATTAATTAGGTAGCAAAATTATATTAATATAAATTATTGTCAATGACGTGGCGTAATAAATACATAAATTTTTTGCTTACCTGTTATTATTTTATTGAAAATTTTAGACAAAATTACGAATATACATTTAGCATATCTGTAAAATTTATTTAAAATCATTACAGTTTCAGGTCTTGTATTGAGAATAACATTATTATTTTATTGTTAACTTTATAATTTTTCTTTATATTTAGGTTTATTAATGAAAGGTCATATGTCTTATTAAATCTTTTAGTCATTACCAAAATAGGAACTCGGACTTCTGCACTGGTTCTAAACACAATGAGTCAAACTTGAAATAATAAGCCAATACATGTAGAAGTAGGAACTTACTCGTATTTTTAATAAATCGTTTAGTTCAGTAGAACGTAATTTCTTTACAAGCTTTGTATTACAAAGACTCCATTTTCCGCACTCTAGAGAACAAAGAATAATATCTTGTAACTGAAATATAATATTATTTTATGAATCTCATATTTATGTCTCGATTACAGGGATAGAAGGTAAATTATTGTATATTGTCTCTACGTGCCCTTTCATATATATCCTTTTATAAGATGTAAAACTGTCTTGTTTGTGAATACATTTTTTCTTAACAATTTGCTACCGTCGCGTTAATTCTAGTTTATAGGTGGTTATTAAAAATATTTCTACTTATGTAAATTAATATATTGAATAATAAAATTAGAAGATTTTCAAATTGCACTAGGCAATACCTTCAGGAACGTAACTATAAAAAGTAAAAATTCACAAATTCATCATAAAGACATCGTTTTTCGGGACTCTTAAAAAGAAATTTAAATTCACAAGTTATATTTAAAAGGTATCTTTAACCCTCGAGTCAACCGTGAGAACATGGGGTCAGGGGTCAACCGGACCTGTCCAACGAATACTAAGTGACCCAAAAAGAAAAGGTCAAGACTTATGACCCTAAAGATTAGTCCAGGATGACCCTATTGTATTGTGTGAATTTCAAATTTATTTGCATAAAACTATTATTCAATATAGTTCTCGAAATATCTTGTAACGAATAAGATTTAAGTTAAAAGACGTTGAAATTTTTAGAGTTCTTTTGCAAAGCTGTGCGCGTTTTAAACGACGAATAAAATTGTTTAATGTACATTCTAAAAGGTTTTTATCTATTGTTAAAATTTAATATTATTGTAAAATCATTGATATTATCTGCTTTCATAATTAGAATATTGAATCCAGTTTTTTAAGTTATAATACAATTATACTTATAATACTAATTAACTAAAAACGATTATTGAAAGGGTTAAGTAAGAGCAATATTTTGTAATCAGTGAAATTTTTATAAAAAATTATGTTAATTATTTGCCAAGAACCGCGTGGCGTTTCAGATGCCCATGGGCGAATGTGATCATTTTCTTTACTTGAGGCTTTATCTCCTTGGCTTTTACCCAAACGAAAAGCCAATAATAGATTTAATATAAAGTAACTACTGAGAATATTACGTAACAAAGTAGGTTTCTTTACATATAATATTAGACCTATATATTATTTTTCCTTTCAAGTTCAGATTGCATTACAAGAGACACGTTGCCTCTATAGAAAGAACGTTTAAATCTGTAACAAACATTACAAATCCAGTTTTACAATACTTAATTTTGAATTTGCTCTATGCAAATAAGCCATGCTATTAAAATCCATGAGAAAATATCTCGCATCTGCAATTATAATTCATCAAGAATGAGCTAAATTTTGACCCCTTTCCCGCGATGACGTCACCTGCTGTCTACGAATTATTAATTCGGAGTATTTAAATATCTTATAGATATTTACATGAGAAAGGATTTGTTGTTTTGCAACAAGACTGGACTCGCGAACAGGGCTTTTGACGGTTGATATTATCTTCTTACATTCATCTCAGATTTGAACGGCTTCAGTGGTATTCGTTGGATTAGCAACTTTAAATGTTCATATTTCATCATCATCTAGCATTATATATCCTAAATTCTATGAGGTTGAAGAAGATTATTTTAATCAAACAAGAAACGTTAAAATTTGTAAAAAATTAAACGGTTGTTTTTGCTCTGTTTGTACTCGACTACTGGACATTATTAGTTATGAAAAATATTGGATATTATTTATGAAAAAAATCGTGCTAAACATGTAGTAGTAGTGTTTGATGTTTTTAAAGTTTAGCAGAAGTAATAAAGACTTAAAAAAAGGTTAGATTTGCAGTCGGAGAATTCCATGAACAATTTTTGTTTCTTGAGTATTCATTTATAAAGCCCGAACGTCACCACGTTGTCTATGTACCTACACAATTTCTTCTATAACTATATTCTGTGGAATGAGACCACTGAAAGTGATCTATTAATGAAGTATGCCAATATTTATCGATATAACTTTCAAATTAATTATTGGAGCTAAAATATTCCACGTTGACGTCTATTTTATATCTCAATTAACACTTAATCGACAGCGACAAAACAATT
This sequence comes from Hebomoia glaucippe, assembly GCA_025727935.1. Lineage (NCBI taxonomy): Eukaryota > Metazoa > Arthropoda > Insecta > Lepidoptera > Pieridae > Hebomoia > Hebomoia glaucippe. The sequence continues at coordinate 8,101,135 of JAOSYY010000003.1, forward strand.
AGTTTGCGTTCGATTCCTTCCCACTACGAGCCGCACCGAACCGACTAACTGACAGGCGCTAATTTATTAGATAATTCACTTTCCGATTCAATTGCGTACCGGCACAGGTATACAACCTCTGTTAGAGCTATTTTTTTAATCTTTAAATTTTTAAACGCTAAGAAATCTTTTTGAAATGTTATACCATCGCTCAGTATAATGTTAATTGGATTACTATGCCACATTTCTTATGGTGTTAGGAAAGTAAAACTTTGAAAAGTAATTAATAATAATTTTGCTAATTTACACAACTAAATTATATGCGTATTAATATACAATTTACACGAATATCTTATTTTATATAGATATATTTTATATATAAACTGTTGTAGCACAAATTTAAAATAAACATATATTAAATACTGGATATAAAATTAAGCTGATGTAAGATTATCATGAAAGGGGCATGAAATATACCTATAAATGTCGATTATGGCGTTAAGTATACCTTCATTTGTTTTTATCGTAGTTCGAAATTTCCTTTACTTTCAATAGCCCTGAATTCACTTGAAATCGAAATATAAATAAATCGTAAATGTATTCATTACGCTTTTACGTTTCAGTGAGCCAAAGTCGATACAACATTCCGAAGGTATGATTCTCCATTCAATATTCGAATTCGAAAAAAGAACTTGTAGTGACGTGACCTTGCTTTCCTCGGTTCGTTTTTCGTTTAGCACGCAGGCGCGGTAAGGTCTGGATCAATGCCGAAAAACGGGGGTTTTGTCCCCCGTGGCGTCCCTCGCCGCAAAGTAAGCACCTCGCGGCATCTGAAGGGTTAAGCTCGGTTGCTAGGAAACGCCGCCTTCGCTTTTCGGGGACGGTCGATAATGCTACGCGTTATAAATTTCTTTAGGCGTAGGTGGAGTCTAATGGCGTAAGGGTCGTTAACGATGGTTGTTAGTAACAAAAAAGTCCATTTTGTGATAAGTAATAATTGAAATTAAAATATTACTCGTAGATGCTTTTCGACGGACAGGTTCATACAACTTACATGTTTTAACATCTGTCTAATCGCTTTTGTAATAAATTTTCTGTAGTTATATAATGTGTATGCTTGTTCATTTAAGCGCATTCAACGCGTGGTAGAAATATCGAAACTTCGTACGCTACAAAAACACAAAATTATAGACCATAATTGTATATAATATTTATTATATGCATATAAGTCCATTATTTCCTTGAGATAGTATATTTGTTAAGCTTAGGAATTAAATTAATTTGAACTCTTAAGCTTTTAACACTTTGTTGTATAAATATAAAAACTTCTGTTACACGAGATCATAAATCATGAAATGACGCGCTGATGACTATCGTGATACTATTTATTTTTATTTCGAGCAGTCGGAAATTAATATTGGCTTTGAAAAGTCTTTATAGCACTCTGCGAACCTACTACCCTTAAATTCGTCACGAAGAAAATGTTCATGGCTTCTAATCTATGGAAATAACTTTTTTAAAAAGATAATACATAATACTATTATGTAATGTAGAAATTCGTAGATACCTATTTAAATTTCTATAAAATCCAGAACTTATGTTCGATCTAATAAGCTTTTTTGGATGTATTATTTGAAAGCGCGGAATTTGTCCTTCTAATAAAAATACCCTCTCAGTTCAGTTCAGTGCTATCAGTTTTATTAGATCTTTCTCTCGAAATTCTTTTCAAATTCCACAGTGAAAATGCTATGTGCTATTTAATGAACCAGAAACACTTTCCTATTTACGCACGAGTATTTTTTTAATCTAAGCGTCAAAGTCCCTATCTATTGTTGATCAAACTTCAAAGACAGTGAAAGCCGTTCTTGACCCGGTCTAAATACAAATAGCTATTGCGTAGGATGCCATCGACGATAGTGAGAGTGCTATTTCAACCACGACAGACATAGCTAGCTTAGTTCAGGGATGGACTTATTCATTCATTTGGGGGCCCTACAACGATCAATATTTTTTTTGATGATAATTTCTACTCGTATGTAATTGTGTGGCTGATATTTTTATTAAAGTATTAATTTAGTAACTACTAGTGGTTATATCGATTCCATCCATATATTAGTCGTATTTAATGATACATCGTAAAGGAATTAATAGTTATTTGGTATACCTAATGTTGACATAAGGTTTCCTAATTAAAACTCCAAAAAACAAGAGTTTTGCTTACATCCTGCAATCAATGGTTTCTAATAGTAAATAGGATAGTTTCTACAAAACTTCCCCTTGGAGATTTTAAAGTTTAGTAAGAGTCTAACTTTTTTTCCAAATTCTAATTTTTAACTAACTTAAAGGCTATAGAAATAATATATAACTGAAAATACAACCTGGGCGAATAAGCAAATAATTAAAAGCCTTAAGTCGAGGCCCTGTTATAAAACCGGCACTGCGTTCGTTTGTGAGGATGTGTTAGGTAATGCAGTGATTAGGCTAGGTGAATGGCCTACGTGTTATAAGCATTATGTAGTTGTTGCACTATGCTTAATACGCATCATTTGAGAGATATTGTGTAGGTCGTGCGGTCAATAAATTTGTAAATAATGTAGGTGTACTTATAATAATATTATATTAGGTAGTGATGATGAAATATTTTACAAGTTAATCCACGTAATCTATGGGGCATGATAGATAGATGTCGCTATTTTCTATAGAGCATTTTTAAAAACAGTCTGGACTTCTACGAATTTCGTTTTTTCTTCGCTCGATTAAAATTTAAAGCTTATGTTGCTAAATGAATACAGAAATTGAATTGGAGTCTACTGTGATATAGATAGATAATTTAGTAAAGTGATATACTTTGTTGAGGACAACAGTAACATGCCACAAGTAAGAGTTTTCACTCTATACTTTATATCTGGAACAATACTTACAAAATACTAAGAAAAATATTTTGTTCAACTTTAACTTATATGTAATGGGATTTAGCTTCTCGATGTTGAAATTTTTCAGTATAAAGAGGATAGGCCGTGATAAAGGATTTTGATACCTTTAAACTACATAAAACGAGTTAAAGGTTCAGTCCGATAGCAAATCGCGAAATTTATAACCAAACATTTTTTAACTGTTCAGCGTTTACGTCATTATTAACAAACCAAACGAAGATCAAATATAAATCCTTTCATATATTATTTTATACAGCGTTAACTATTTAGGCGTGACATGTATTGATTCATCGTTTCTAGTATAGATCACGGCATTCAATTTGCGTAGACATGGCATATAAGCGGGAAATCGGTACATAGAAACCACTGAGGTCAGCGAGAGTGTAAGTACATTATTGTATCGTGTAGTCAACAGGTGGCCTGCCAAGAAGCTATAGTCTAAGAGGATTGGTTACTGGATTGAATACAGACGTGGGAACAACGCAGTGTATGTATTATATGGGGTATTGAACTATTCTCTAACGAGCAGCCGTTAGCTAACGGATATGGCCAAATCTACTTCCTTAACACATTCGTATTCGATTTAAAAACTAACAATATAATAAATAAGGATTTCATATTGACTTATTTCTAAATGTTTTATAAAGAAATTGTATAGCTATGTAGTTTGAATAATAAGACTTGACGTCTAGGAGCTGATTTAATGTAGCTACGTCTTAAAACAGTTTTAATAACTAAATATTGTTTACGAAAGATATGCAAAACGTATCTGTAATGTTAAAAATTGTATGTATGGCGTACAAGAGATTTCTATATATGTTAATCGATTATGTTAACTCACGATCCAAAAACTACAAAAACATTTTGTTTAGTTGCAACAAACAGAACAGAACAGTTTTGCGTTGGGCGTCAAAAATAATACACTAAAAGGCGGTGATATATTTTAAAATATTTTATATAATCCGTAACCGTAAATGGTTACATAACATCAATAATTTAATTCGAGGTACAGCTAAATTGATAAACATTATATGATAATTCCTTAATTAGAGCAAAACATTTATTATATCAACTTTCCATTTATAACTAATCAACTGCGTGTAGTATCTAACACATAAACATGGTATGTGACCGCAAGCGGTTTAGTGAAAGTGGACAATATATTGACGTCACTATTAACACACGAGCATGAGACGTAGCGTCAGCACACAAAGCTGGGATACACTTTGAATTGACAACAAAATGTCTTGCTAATTTGTTATCGTGTTGTTGTATGTTGTTATACAATTACTAAGTTTCTTATTTTACCCTATAAATTAATAGCGTGTTCGTAACACCGCAGCGCTAAGAAAATGAAATTAAACATTCCTCAAAACTGGCAGTCTTCAAAAATATTTAACACTTTCCTAAAGACAATTATTTATGTGTCTATAAGGTAAACTATAAAATTAAAATATACTATTTTCCCCACAGTTTCCACAAGTACAGCTGATATTAAATTTTAGTATTGGCATCTAAAGTTGATTACGATATTAGTAGCAATGTTAGTTAGATCTGTATCTAATAAATGTCTTAAAAATAAAAATCGATTTATTTGCTGACGCGACTGCATTCTAACCTTGACTGTAACATAATATTGAAAATCCTCTAACTAGATTCTAATCATGTATTATGTAGTCTAGTTGTGATCTAAAAATTATTTATTCATTGCTTTACTCCCACTATATTCTATGCTGACCACCGCACATGGCACGCAATGTACTATAAATGAATTCATAATGTAGTATCTACTACCGATCATAGTTTCAAATCATAAACTTCATGCTTAATTAAATTTCGGATTAACTAAACGTTACATTAAATAGCTTAATTACACTCTTGTCTTGGATTTTGAACCTTAAATGTAGACCAATATGTATGCGCTTGTGCCTTACAATATTATATTATTACAATTTGTAATATAATAGTGTGACGGGTATGTGGCATCGTAGCTCCTAAACAAACAAGCCGATTTTGATGCGTTTTTTTACGGCTGACGTATTCGATATGTTCCTTTGCTACAATTTTGGAATGGAAATTAGTTCCGGCATTGATGATTTGACGTAAACTTTAATTTCTGAATATTACAATATTGTAGAAAGTTGATTGAAATGTAATATAAATAATAAAATATATAATAATGAGCCAGGAGTTTTGTTTATCACTTGGCGACAAAAGATGATACACAGTCAGATAAGCATTTAAGTCAAAATATAAATGTATTTTTTTTTATAAAACCACGGCACAGGATTATGCAATTTGCCTGTACAAAGCGTTTCCCGCCGCCTGCTGCGTAGAAGACGCGTTATCAAGCCTTAGTCATATAACAATATTTGTTATTTATAGTGACGTTCTGATGTCAGCCTTATTTATTTCTATTTCGAGTATTCGGAAATTCTAGATCGAAATCGAAACACGCACAGCGCTTCAAGACTGCATCAACTACGAACTGTAATACAATACATTGCCTGTGTATAATACTTTTAGTGTTAACAATCTGTATACTTAGAAAGTAAAGAGTAAGAATATTTAATATTAAAAGATTCCGGGTATTAATGACCTTGTAACGGGAAATAAACAAAATAACGGATACGTATTATAATATCCTACATAACGTTAGAAAAGGCCTCGTGTGGGCCCTAATGTAATTTCCTGAAGCGTCATCAATCACTCGGTGGGGAGTTAAGTCGACGCATGTAAATTTCAGACACAAATTATACGGAACTCGACGGATGCGTGAAAAGGGATCTTTGCTTAACGAAGTTATGTTATGATATGTACTAATCGCTTATGTGTTTTTGTTAGCCTACACTTTTAGATTTTTAGTTATATAGTATCTGCAATTTACCGTAAGTACAGTAGCTACATTTGAATTATTTGTTTTTCGAACGTTCATTAATTAAAACCAAAATGCACTCTACTCTTACTATCTCTATGTTTGTTTTTAGAGCTTTATTAAAGGTTTCAGTTATATGTATATATATATTTCTTTTTATGTCATAATATTCTATATTCCCGACTTTGTCCATTGATGATATCTTTTAGTGATATCGGTCTCGTACCTGTTAAGGGTGTATGTTATGTAATAATAAATACTGTACTTCTCCAGCCCTCGTATACATTAGTAAACAGTTATTTAATATAATCGATAACCCGAACCTGACACGAGGGGAAAAGGGTTGGGAAAGAAAGATATTTCACTCGGAAGAGGCCATTAAGTGTAGGTAAAAAGCGGGCCAGAATAAACGGCTCCCATCAATTAGTGTGGGGTAAACAGAGCCGGTTTGGTGCAAATAATCGGCTCATTTTAGAACCTTTGCGCTTGTTTACTAGTCATTAAGCTTGAGATGTAATAGATAGCTGGCTATTTTTTGTATACGCTATATTTTGAAGGGGAAACGGCGACCTAATTGATTCTTGGACCATTTTATTTACTTAGGATTGAATTTTTGTGGTTTAACAGTGACTTATATAAAATCAAAAGATTATTAAAACTACAAATACATTAGGGTGTCTCTTCTTTATGCGATCTTTTGCAGGGAAACTTGTAAGACAGGAATTACTTAAGTAGTAAGCAGTTTTGACAATTGTAATCTATACAAATAATTTGTATTCAATAAACTAGTTACACTACATGATATCATTTAAAATCTATTGTATAGGTATACATTGAATATTGTTGTCCGAAAATATACATCAACTACAAGAAAAATAGAGTCGATTTTTTCGAAAGAAAGAGTTGCCAGCCCTAAAGGACCATTAAAATTATGATTACGAATTTTTAATAAATCAATTTAAGTCGTATCTTTTTAATCTGAAAACCTTGATAGTATGCTAATTAGTTATAAACTGACATCATCAATCATTACGATTATTATATAATAAGCTTTTTGTTGGTCGAATTTAAAGCATGTACTTGTGTAATGTGTAATAATTTATTCGAAGTTTTTATAGAATTATTCCAACTGTAAAGTCAGTCTATAACTGGCGATAAAAAATATATTTTTTTGTGTACACAACGGAGCCATTCGATCCCCTTTCATGGTTAATTTCGCCGCTGGTACATTCGCGCTCTCTTACGCCATTTAAACTCTCTATCATCTATGTGTTTTTCATGACTGTACTCCTGGGGGAAAAACATATGCAAATAATGTTGATTAATATTAATGAGTAGTGGGTGAAGCCAAACAGAGCATGATCGTTTTCATGAATAACTACTGGTTTGACGTGACTTTGTTCGTTTCGTGTAAAATATTCTGATATGGTATACATACATTTCGTCTAGGATAGAAAATTTCATTATCCTTTAATTAACTTATATTTTTGAAAAGACATGACTACCCTTTAGATGATAACCGCAAATAAGCTTGAGAAATCTGTAAGTTTTATATTCTTTTGTCCTTATATATATTTTTATTTTATTGTACAATAATAATGTTAAGTAAATACAATAATATATCTACCAAAGAAAATTGTAATAAGGTAAAATACAAAACCTCGCTACAAAAAAATATAGTCAATACAATATATAAAATAATAAACTCCTAAATTTATGTTAAAAATGTCGTTTTAATTAATGTCTATAAAACATATTTGAATTTGCAATAACATACGTTTGCAACATTCATATGAATACATCAATTCTTTGTTAATATTATTTTATGAAACATACGCAGGTAGTCATCGGTTTTGTTTCTATTCACGTTCAATTAACTTGAATCATTTTGTAATAATTGTTGTTTCATTCATATAAAATTATTCTATTAGTTAGGGAACGTTATTGGTTATATACAAATGTATATACGTGCCACCGTGGTTACGTGTTTGAAAGCAAAATATTTTGAGTTCATTCGCCATTGATAATTAGGAATCTATAGTGGATTATTTTTAACATACCATTCTATATAAAACTATAAGATTTTATAATAATAATTACTTATATTGTTCAGTTTTATATTAATATATAAATATTATAATTTGAATAGACTTAAAACGAGGTTTCCATCTTTATTCACGAATTTATGAAATACTGGCCCGAGTAAATTGTTAGTCCAAAAATATAAAAATTATTTTGTTTTCTCGGATTGTCAGGTAAGGCTTTAATACCCTATCCATAAAAGTAATTTTGTTAATTTTTTTTTATGTGATAGGCAAACGAGCATACAGTTCACTTATATTAAGCGATTTGTGTCGCCCATGGACACCTCCAAGATCAATAGATCTAGAAGACGCGTTGCCAACCTTAAGGCCTTATTTTTTTTTATGTCGAGTATTCGGAAATTCATGGACTGAAATCGAAACGCGCAAAGCACTTTTCAAGTTTTCCATCTATGAACGGTGGTACGTGACCCGGACGGAACTTATAAATTATTAGGAGTTCCACCCACCGCATGGTATGGTGCGTTTCTGGAATTAAAATCCAACACTTCTACACCAAATGTCGAAATATAAGACAGTAAATGACTTCACTAATTTTTTAAATATATTTTTCATTAATACAATTTATGACGACATAAAATACGAAAAGAGTTCAAGTTAAAAGCAAATTTGAATTTCAACTGTATGAAAATTGCTACAAAAGGTCGGTAATCTAAAGCATTTTTCGGGGTTCTTTCCTAACCATTAAGCGCGGAAGATTTCGCCAGATAAGGGAAGCCTAATGGTGGACGCCTAATTTCTCGAATAGCGACGTTACGCCTAAAATTAAAAACGATCGTGATGCAGCGGTTTCTTTTTTGTTTAGAAGGGTCGGAGGTGAATTTTGTTGAAAGAATATTTCGTAGGCCCGTCCTTTATGACCCCGGTGGGGGAGGGTTATTATATTACGTAGGGTGCTAAAGTATAATGAGACCCTTTTGAAATTTTCCTTCAAATACGTATTTTCATTACGCGATGATAACAGAATCGCTACGCTTTTATAATATAAAGGCGTAATCTAGAATTTTCTTTGTTAAGCGAGAAATTTTATAAAATTTACGTACTTTATAATATATTTAACCGTGTTGAATGTT